>JAZHYW010000596.1:0-97744 GCA_037355805.1 Ixodes ricinus | reverse complement strand
GTGGAGCGCCTCAAACTCCGCCAAACTTGATCTGCGGGATTCGGAGAGATCTACCCGGAACTTGACAGGAGCGCCACAGAGCGCGCTACGTCATTTCCTTCCCAGTGACGGTGGCGCATGCGCAACGCGGCGTTGCCGGCGATCGGCCGCGCTTCCTCGCCGTCGACGAAGGGACGGTGGACGGTGCCGAGCTTTCCGTCGAGATGGGTCTTCTTGAATGCATCGGTTGCTTACGCGGGATTGTGACGTGCTCGGACGCTTCTACCTCGCGTTGAAAGCCGGGACAGGAGCGGACAAATCGTGGAAGCGCTGACATCTGGTGATCGTGGAGAGGAAGAACGAGAAAGAAAACGGCAGAAAATCGGATGGAGGCCGACGCGCGGTTAGGGCCTGTTCATTTTGCCGCCACTGATTGTTTACTTTTTTTACGCTGCATGCCGCCGGACGTTTTCTCGCGCAATAAAGCAAGAACAGATTAGTGCAACAACTGTGCCAGTGATGGTTTGTTACCTCCTGCGTTTATTAAAGTCGTACCAGCAATTTGAACTCCGCCGATGGCAATCGCTGTGCGCGCTCTCCTGCCGCTTCGAGGCGGCCGAAAGGTGCGTGACGGTGCCGAATGCGGACGTCTTCCTCGTTATTTTCCGCGGTGACATGGGCTCCGGTGGAGTGGGAAATTCCCGCCCGTCCTGTGTCGTGTGGTATTTCTGGGCAGCTAAGGCGTACGACAGCTGTCACTCGGTCGTCGGAAAGATCAGTCGGCTAAGCGTTGGGGGCTCGTCAAGTCTCGAGCAGCGGCCATCTTGAACGGCCGAGGGGGAGCGGTGGGAGCGGGAGTGGGTCGCTCCAAAAAGGCGAAAGCCCATCTTCCGCCTCGTCGATTCGGAGTGTGACCCAACGGAGCGGAATTATGCCTCCCTCGCGGATTTTAGAAAGCGCTCCGGACCTTGCTTTGAGCGGGAATTACTGGTCATTAGACATGATAACTCTAGAACAAGTGAGGTCAAAAAGGGACTGACAGACAGGAAGCACCGAATTCAGCTTGAAGCCTCATGTCAAAATTAAAAAGATAATGATAAGTCAAATGTCTCCCAACGAAAAAAAGGGGCGATATAAATTTCAAGAAGATTGTCGGCCACCTTGGCGTTCCCTCACAGCACCAGTGAAGCTAACTAGCTTATGCCTCAAAATAAACAAAACAGGAGCGCATGCGCACAAAGAGACATGCACACACACACGAGGAATGCGCCACATCGGTAGTCTAAAATATCAACGACATGTGGGCGATCGTACGGGTGTAGCATTATAGCCCCACGTGCAGAATCCGTGTGCACGCTTCAACCAGCATTGTTTCATGTCTTAACCTAATATGTTGAGGGTCTACAAATGACGGCATGATTACGTTGCACACGCTCGCGTGCACACTTACTGCCTCTTAATTAAAAGCTGAATGCTCCGCCGTCACGGTGAGGACCAGGACACATGACTTGGAAATTCGCGTCGTGGGCTTCTGATAAAACTAGCCTTTTGAAGGCAGGGCAAAAGGGCGGGTGTCAGTCGTGGGGCATTCGACATCGGGTGCTTTCGTGCACCACCCGATCGTACGTAAAGCATGAACTTTCTGTAAAGCGGTCTCCTTTGGGGAACTTGGCAGTCCACTGTGATAAGTGCTCGTATGACCCTTTGCTGGATAAAACACAGATTCCGGGCAAGTAGGAACAGAAAACAGAGGGGAAAATTTTCGAGGCGTTCAAAATCAGTGTAAAGAAAATGACAGTTGCATCAGTGCGTCGTCACTCGTTTCATCAAATAAGGAATTCAGATTCATTTGGCTTGAGGTATTATAAAGTGTGTATCAGTGGCGTAGCCAGGAAACTTTTCTCAGGGGTGTTTTTCTTTGCTTAAGCTGTTTGAAAGACACAAAAAAAGAGAGGAAAAGAAACTACCCAAACACAATTTTGTTTACTATTTTCCTGTTGCTTAGACGACAAAAGTCCAACCTTCTTTGCCACATCTCGTTCGTCCAATATATAAAAAAGGTAAATTTAATGTTAAACGACGAAAGAACGCAGTCATAAAATATTATAATTGCTTTGAGCAAAAAAGTCCAGACAGGCTCACAAAAAATTACGGTGCGTGCACTTCAATGCGGAACACTCGGGTATCCAATGACTGAAAACTACGGAAAAGTGCAAGAGAATAGCGAAGTTTAGAATACGATTAAACGCAAAAATTGCAATGCGCACTGGGGCAATGAGCTAGTGAAGCGTCACGCTCATTGTTCCTGCGCGGATCACATTTTACAGAAATTATCGTTGTATAGTCATGTTTTAGGTTATTTCCGTTCTTCGTTGTCGTTTTACGAGAAAGTGGAAGAGAAAAATACCAGTTTCTATCATTTTGTGGGGTCTAAACATTTAGTGGAAGCCGCCGTCGGTCGACAGAAAGAAGCGAGAGTACCCTTTCGGTGCTGATTTGCATATTCCTGTGAATGTTCAAAAGCGCAGCCCCTATACATGCGTTGCACCATTAACGCTCAGACTCAGAAGCCTCCAGCTTTGCAGCCGCGAGCTGCATTCTGCTCCTTCTTGCGAGTAAAAGCAAGTGCTGATCGCGCAGGCACGCAGTCAGAGCCATAAGGCACTGCCGAAGCCAGCAGGAGCTACGCGTTGAAGGCGGTTCAGCCAGCTCTGGCTCCTGCAGCTTGATGAACGGAGTAGCAAGCGCCTCTGGGACGTCGAAGCACTCAGGTATGACTTCAGTCTTCGGAGTCTCGAGAACAAACGTTCCGCTTCAGCGCTGCTAACGAGCATGGTGGCCAGGATTTGCAGCAGGCGGGTTACATTAGGATACAAGGCCTCTGGGCAAATGCAGGTTGCCTGTACCGCCGAGACGCGCTAAGCGGTGCGGTCCCTCCACATCTGTGTCAAAGCAGTACTTCCCCAGGAAGTTCATTGAACAAAACGAATGCTCCGCACAGGCTGGAGATTTGCTCGAAATCGATGCTTGCGACATAAAGACCGGCGTCGTTGGCCACAACATCGCTCTCGCCTAGGGCGGACAATGCTGCCTGACGTGAATGTGCCTAATCTGATGGAGACGTTGATGACACGCTTGAAGTTGTAGGTCAATAATCATTCTTAAAAAAAAGCGTCAAGGAACAGCTTGGCTTTTGAACTCATTTTTGAAAGTCTATATACGTAAAGGAAGTTCCACGACTCACGTGGTGAACGCAAGCATGTAAACATTACCCACTGCAGCGAGTAAAGAAGTCAACTAGGTACGCTGTGAAACCAGGTGATTATGAGCATTCCAAAGCTCCTCCAACAGTGCATATGCTGTCGCTTTTCTCTCTTGCTTCTTTTCATTTTTGTTTTTTTCAGTGATGAGGATGTTTTTTGTATGTGTTTTCTAGGATTTTTGTTTGTGTATTATTGAAGCTAAATAAGTACAGGCGAGTAAACACTAAAAAAAAGACAGGACAAAAAAAAAAACCGCTAAGCTGTTTAATTGTTATTTTGTCGTCCGGTTTTCTCCTCATTGCAGGGTTCGTAAAGTCAGAGTATTGCTATTTTGAAATTTTGTTGCGCTGCCCTGAAATTGTCGTCGAGTCCTTGACACTCAAAGGGTAGGGGATCTTTAGTTAAGCCGTCTGCATTCCCCGAGGCGAGGCCAGCGTCCTTCGAGGTCAGGATTTAGCGGCTTTTGTGACGTCGGGAGCTGAGCCATTCGCACCTGCGAGCCTGAAGAAAGGCTTCGGTTACTAACATGGCCGAGTTTGGAGAGAGCTGTTCGAAGAGCCGGAGCCGGAGATGTGTTTTTCAGACAGTCCACGGACAGCGTCGTCGTCTTCGTTTTCGGTATGTTGTGGGCACAGCCCTTCGCCGTAGTGGGTTGTCGAAACGAAACAAACACACACATAAAAAATGCACTGACATAGGAAAGAGGGAAGGGGTAAAGAGGACAACCATGAAATTTCGGGAATGTTCCGACCCTTGAACACCCCCCCCCCCCCGTCCCCTGGCTACGCCACTGGTGTGCAAATATGTTCGTGTTTTCCAAATAAAATTCAGTTGCCAGTAGCGCTCCGAGTTTGCACTACTACTTCTTTCAGCTCGGTTCTTTGTTTTTTCCTGCGCTTCTAAGTATAGGTTTGTTGCAGATGACGTCACTCCCGGCTAAACTGCAGGTCAAAACCAACATGGTAGTCTGCTATCAGTGCCTTGGCGCCATGTTGGAGGCATTCGGCGTCTTATTGTGACAGCAGTAGTGCTGTAAAGCCATAAAGCCGTCTTTGTATAACCACATTTCAGAATATTTTCTTGCCCTAGTCAATCGCAAAAAGGTTCTTCACCTGACACGAAGTGCAGTCCATAAACCCGTAGTTAGGGTACGAAGCTTTTCTGTCGAGATCATAGAGTCAACATAATAATCTAAAGCGAAAAGTCCCATGCGTTTGGCCGCGACGGGAGGGCGATGCATAGACGCGGACATCGGCGGCCCCATTTGGCGGTCCCTACGAGCTCATATTGCTGGCGACGCATATGCACAAAGGAGCAGCAAAAAATCACCTGTAAATTCTGCACCTTTTTTTTTTACTTTGCAGAAAAACATTTGAATTGCGCGTTGACAAAATTAAATAAAGGTAGGCTGTACCAACTCACTTATTAAAACATCCTTGCCCATCTTCCCCCAACAAAAAAAAAGAAAAAGAAGCGGGTAGAAAAAAACAACCCCCCCCCCTCTCAGAAAAGAAAAAAAAAAGAAGAAATCTGCGCCGAGCAGCGTCGAACATGCGCCGACTAGAGCGCGCTGGATGGCGCATTGAGCTAACAGGTATGAAGCCACGGAACGTAGGCGCCATTAGTTGCCGGATTTTGCTGGAGAGTCTTGGCAAGGGCGTTTGTAACTTCCTGACTGCTGGTTCATAAAAGCGTTGAGGGTGCTCGATAATTTCGCGTGTACCTTCAATGCAGCTCGCTTGTTGCGCAGTCAAGAGTTCGCATGCAGATCCGAGAAGTATCATGGGTAAGCGCGACAGAATGTAAACATTCCGCGATTCTAGCTGATCGCTGCTGACTTGTCTGCCAAGTTCTAGAATGCCTCACTCTCGCGTATACACTTTATCCAGAACGGGAGGTATCTATAATGCTGCGCAACTTCATAGTACGCAATGAAAGCATGCGTTCAGGAATATCGACATGAATGCACGTAGTTAGCCACAGCGCGAGCGTCCGACTTCCTGGGACAAGCATTCGATACCTTTCTCGAGTCGACTTCACTCTGCGCCAGGCTCGTGAGAGCGCATAACGCTCATCCAGACCCTATAGTAGATGGTCAGCGACTCTCACCGAGCAGTGTCGAACCTCATGGCGCCGACCCGATAGCGGCGCCATCTGTTGACAGCCCGTGATATCGCGAGGAGAAACTAACTCTCGCTACAGTTACTCTCGAGTTCGAGTGAGGGTTAAGGGAGAGTATCATCGAAAGAAGCGGTCGCGAAAGAGTAACTTTGATGAAGAGAGAGCAAGCAGAGGTTAGGTCACTTACTCTCCTTTGACACCTTTTTTTTAGAGTGCACCGGACTTGCTCCCAAGCTTTTCAAGTGTTTGGTTCGCCTATGACCTACTAGAGGTCCTATGTCACGTGGTTAGTAGCGAACGCGTCTCGCCCAGACCCAGAGAAGACTCGCGCCGTCGCAGTATTTCCAGCGCCGACAGACAAGAAGGCCGGTGCGAAGGTTCCCTTGGTCTATGTGCCTACTATCGACTCTTCGTTCGGGCTTTTGCTAAAATTTCGGTACCGCTCACAAACCTCACGAAGGACGCTCATGAAGCTCGAATGGCACAAGGAGCAGCAGCAGATATTCGACGGGCTGATGCGACCACCCCTGACTACTCCTGTTCTTGGACATTTCAATCAGAATGTGGAAAGCGAGATTCACATGGGGACGCAAGTAACTCCAAGACTTGGCGCGGTACTGGTTCAAGTGCAAGAAGGCACCAAGCGAGTTATCGCTTACGCAAGTTGGACACTGTCCAAGGTGGAGAGGAATTACTTCTACGACTGAGAGAGAAAGCCCTGCGGTCGTCTGGGCAATCACTAAGTGTCGACCGTACCTGTGCGGAAGCCTCGTTCTGCGTAGTCACGGACCACCACTCGCTCTGCTTGCTTTGCGAACCTCAAGGACCCGCCAGACGCCTCGCTCGATGAAGTCTCCGACTACAACAGCTACTATATGAATGTGGTCTACAAGTCAGGCCGCTAGCACAGCAACGCCGATCGACTGTCCAGAGCCCCTGCCGAAACACCTTCCGGCAGCAGTGACGACGGTGACGGCGGGTTCCACCTAGGAGCGGCGAACACCGACGACATGGAGACGTCAACGAGACGATCCTGAGTTGCGCGCACTAGCAGAGCACCTGGAAGGGCGCGGGAGTACTATGCCACATCGTTTTCTAATGAGCCCTGATGACCTTCGCCATTCGACAAGGTGTATTCTACAACAGGAAGCTTCGGGGACAACAACTCGCCGTGGGTGCTGGTAATCCCGACCGACCTTCGAGGGGATATCTTTCAAGCTGTGCCACAATGACCCAACGTTCGGACACCATGGTTGAAGCCGGACGCTGGCCCGTATTCGTGAAAAGTATTGCTGGCCCATGCCCCCGAAGACCGTCCGGCCTCTGCACACGATCATGTCACGAGTGCCTGCGAGGCGCAGAATCCGCCGACGAGGCCGGCCGGTCTCCTGCAGACAATTCCTCCGGCAATTGCACCCTCCCAGCAGATCCGAATGGATCTGCTTGGCCTTTTCCGCTGTCAACGTCGAGAGATCGCTGAACAATCGTCACCGCAGATTATCTCACGCGGTACGCCGAGACGAAAGCCCTTCACCGCAGGGACTGCTGTAGAAGTCGATCGAGCACATCTGTCCTCCGGCACGGCGCTCCTGAAGTTGTGATTACAGACCGTGGATCATCGTTCCTGTCTCAGCTGACGCAAGAAACCCTTCATCTTAGCCACACCAGCCACCTTTACACCACAGTGTACCACCCGCGGACCAACTAGCTGACGAAGAGACTCAACAAGACCATCGCCGACATGATCTCCATGTACATCGACGTGGAGCACAATACATGAGACGATCTGTTTCGGTACGTCACATTTGCCTGCAACACGGCCGTACCAGAGACCCACCGGGGTGACATCCGTTTCAACTGGTTCATGGTGGCAAATTAACGACAATGCTGGACGCGATGTTACCCCACGAACCAGCTGTCGACTGAAGCGAGGCCGCGCCGCCCCGGTGGTTGCCCAACGGGCAGAAGTGGTCTGTCAGGTCGCCAAACTCCGGATTAAAACCAGAACAACGTGTAAACGTTGGCCGCTATAGCCTTCGTCATCGGGACGTCCACTTCAAGCCTGGTGGCAGGTGTGGGTGTGGACACTGATTCGCCGACAGCGATTTCAGAAGAAGCTGTTAAAATGCTGCTTCGAACCCTGCAAAGTGCTTCGTCGACTAGGGGATCCGAACTACGAGGTGATGCCCGACGGAACACGGACTTCATCACGCCGCCCTCCATGACCGGAAGTCGTCCATATCGTACGCCTCATGCCGTACCACGACCGCTAGGAGTCATGGTACGGCTTTTGTACTACGCTCGCTGACGACAGTGCCTTTACAGCTTCTTTAGCGTGCCATTATTTTTGTTTGTCTTGCTGTTTTGTCTCCCGGCACGTCGCATCGAGACGATCCGCTTTTAAAGGGGAAGTAGTGCCGCCCGCGTTGCCGGCAAGCACGTGGCAGAATGGTTCCGCGCTTGTCTATCACGCGGAGGCTCAGGGTTCGATTGAAATTGACATCCTTGTAAGTTCGAGAACCTTGTCTTATCGAGTTATGACTGTTCTACTGGCCGGACGTCATACGCCGAATGTTTTAGAAACCCACGCGGGTACAAAAGGTGCTCCGCGTGGCGGACCGTGTAAGTCTCATCCCAGCGTTCGATCCTGCTGTTACGCCGACTTCGACGCCTGCGACGCTCTTTTTTTGTTGTTGTTTTTGTTCACTTTTTGTTTTGCGCGACAAGTTCGCCCCATTAAAAGTTTGTTTTCTTAGTTGTATTTTGTTTCGTCACATCGTCATTCGTTACAACATATACCAGGTGCTTTTGCGAAAGCTTGTAAAACACACTAAATTGGCTGTTCGAACTAAAACAACTCTGAGGGATCCTACTACCGTACTTGGCGGACGACAATAATTGCAAAAGCGTGCTAACTCACGGGATACCTAACTAAAATTCATAAATTTATGTTTTAGTTGGTGAAAACAAACACGTGGTTCCAATGAAAAACTCTCACGAGCATAATCGAAAACCACTAAATCAACTCTTTTAGAAAGGTATAAGGCAGCTGCAAAAAAGCAATTTATGGCGCTCTGAAAAACAAATTTCAGTTTGAACGCGTTTCTCGGGTGTGGGTGTGGAAGTGGAGACTGATTCGCCGCCGCGGTCTCAAGGAGGAGCTGTCAAAAATGCTACTTCGGACCCTAAGAAGTGCTTCGTCGACTTTCCACCCTCGATCCTGCTCCCCAGTGACTGAGACGCGCAACACACGTGCGCCCTACTTCCCTCCACCTTACGAGGGAGGCGAGGGGGTGGCTGTGCGTCGCGAGTACCGGGGACCATGACCACAGGCGTAAAGATGCACTCAGATGAGAACCCGAAACCTAGAATCTTGTCCAAATTCGAGTGTTATTTTCAGAACGCCTTGAAATGGTGTCCTGTCTTCTATCTTCCTAAAAGAGAGTGAAAGAGTGGTTTTCGATAATTCTTAGTAAGTTTCTAATTGAAACTATATCTTTATTTTCACTCATTAAGAGGTTCATGAACAAATTTTACATAATTGAGTCGACTGATTGTTACAATCCCCTGGCCGTATAACTTACCTGCACATAAAGCGTCAGTGTAGCCTTCACGGCTTCTTTTGAACAAATCTCTAAAGCGTAAAAAGAATAACTATAGATTTCTACAGAGATGTGGCTACACGAACGGACGGATAGATGTCTGCAAGGTGGTAGTTCTGTTATAGAGCATTCCATGCTTTAAAAGTAGAGCCTGCATTTCCGGCGTCATCCTAAGCATGAAAGAAGTATAACGATATGCAACGCGTAAGTCTTTGGCAGAGCGCTATGTAGAATTCTTCAAACGTTTGTACTGAAGCTGTGTTTATTGAATAATTTCAATTAATAGTACTGACTATGTCTCAGGTCGTGTTCATGTAACATTCCTTTAAAGTAAGGAGCAAGCGCAGAAATCGTAACGTCGCGCATTATCAACTTACAGCCACGTGCCCCAGAAATCAATTACAGTTTTGCTCGGCAGCTATTCGAGGAACAAAAAAGAGGAAAACGAATGGGAGCAACAAATTGAAACCATCTGCATGCACTCTCAATATATGGAAGGCAAATACGAGACAAGTGACCGCATGAACGCTCTAAATAATATGATTACCTTACTCAGGATGTTGTGAATCAAAATTAATATTATTTCAGCTTGATTAAATTAACTGAGTCCACTCAGTTACACTTTATTCATACAAAAAAATTTCAAATTAAATATTTAAATGATCTGCTTCTTGTGGCATATACTATATACTTGTATAAATCTCAATCTATTTCTCGTCAACACTACATGCATTCTGTACTTTCGGGATAGTCAATGTGCTGATAGTATATATAATATTATGAAATGCTTTTGTGATGTTACAGCCGAAGGGAAGACTAAAAATGCCGGTTATCTAACAGCTCAAAAGAAACCTCAAAAGGCCAAAACGGCATAATTGAAACCTGTATGGGCATTCAAATGCCTCATTTCGTGAGGGAATGTTTGCGTGAGTTCTGTTGGTCATACAATAAAGCGTTTCATATCTACGCTGCAACGCGCGACGTTGCCAGTTCTATGAGCGACCTGCACTAGCCAGGTGGCGCTGGAAGTCTTTCCTCGAAGCACTATTTCCCGCCAGTATTTTTACGCTCTTCGGGCGGTATGAGCTTAACCGCCCCATGGCGACACCGGTATCATGAAGCTTTTAGTGTGCCTGGATTTCAGTGTGCTTCGAACTGGTCAATTGGTGTCACGTGATTTCTGTTATGAGTTACGTTTAACAGTGCAAGGAGCAAGGAGTTGACGAAAGCGCTGGTCGTCTGCAAGTAATGCCGCCTTTCCGTCCGGGATCTTCGCTCTCCGCGATACACCACTCACATGCAATCAACCTGCACTGGAATTGTCCACCACTAAACTGCAAGCGCTCTCCGTGCTCTAAGTTCCTCCCTCTCAAAACTAAGTTTTCTGGCAGAGCTTCCGGAAGCTTAGAGACAAATTGACGTTGGTTTTACGACAGCTAGAGCTATTTTTCGATATTCTTTTGCCCTACTGAAGCAGTTACTAAATTCTGGTAACGCTGTGAAGATTCTATATAGAGCGGAAGTTCGTCAGCGTATTGCACAGAGGCTGCGATGATATCAGGACGGCGAACTGTTATTGGCTGATTGAAAAAATAAAAGCCGTTTACAACACCCTGTAACGCCGAATTAGAGCGCAGCTGTTGAGGAGGAGGAGGGAAGGGTACTGATGGAACGTATACACCTCGTCCCTCCTCCTCACCTCACACAGGGGTCACGTGACCTCCACATGGGAGTCACGTGACCCCTGTCAACCGTGACCCCTGTGGGGCCACGTGACGATGACGTCATCATGATGACGTAATCGTCATCGTGATGACGTCATCGTGATGATGACGATGAGGAGGAGGATGATGTCTTATGACATCATCACGATTATGATGATGACGATAAGGATGACATCATCACGATGACGTCACTGATGACGTCATTAGTGACGTCACCAGTGACGTCACGCGCGTTATAATGCACCGCGCAAGTTACGCCGACGCTGATGGCGACGCCGCTCAAGCCGGAAACGGGCGCATAAGAGCTGCGCTCTAAAAAATGTAGGTAGACCTCAAGGCGTCTAGCATTCCAGTATACCCGCTATCCTTCCAATCAAAGTCAATCAGAACTCGGTGTCGTTCTCACGTCTCTGCAGCCCTTTGTTCAAGAAGCAGACGACTTGCTGTCCTCATTGCGTTTGACTGCAACCAAATGTGTTAAACGGTATTGTGCACCCAATTGTGCTCGCTCACGACGAAAGAACACACTGACCAGTGACGTCACCAATCGGGTAACTCTGAACCATTAGAAATGTCCCACATTTCCTTTTCTTGTACATTTTAAGAGCACAGCTGTTAGGCGCCCGTTAACGGCTCGAGCGGCGTATCGTGTGACGTCACGAGGGTCATTAGGGTCATGAGTGACGTCATGTGTGACGTCACAGCGGTCATTCGTGAAGGTCACGCGAAGGTCACGGGCTTCACGAGTTACGTCACAAGGGTCACTGGGGTCACGAGGGAGGGTGGAGGGAGGGGAGGGAAGATAGGGAAGGAGGAGGGAGAGGAACGAAGGAGGAGGGGAGGAGAATGAAAGAAGGATGGGAAAGGAAGGAGGGGAGAAGGAGAAGAGGAGGACGAGGAGGGAAGGGAGAGGAGGAGGAGGGGAGGGGAGGAGGAGAGAAGGTACGAAGGGGCATACCATCCTCTTTGTACCCTCCCCTTCTCCTCCTCAAGAGCTGCGCTCTAATTCAACATTACAGGGGATTGTAAACGTCGTAATTTTTTTTCACCATGGACTTCAGAAACGTTTAACAATGTTATTAACGATTAATTCTGATATATAGAAGAAACAATTGCTATCGCAAATGTTGCAAAACCTTCAGACTAGTTAAATGCAGTTACACTGCTACCCTCATACCATGGCGCCATGAGGTACCAGGTGAGTGTGTTATCTCAGTGGTCACAAGGAAAAGCGCAAGTCCACAAGCGTCTCTTGGTTGAAAAAAAAACGCTGGGGTGTGAATCAGCTTTTTGATGAAACTCAGTATGGGGTGCCCCATTGCATTTACCACCAAAGTTGCTCCTGCGACCGTTACAATTTGTGAATATCACGACTTCCAACAAAAACACAGCAGCCGTCCTGTAAAAAAAAAAGCTAACATTACTATCTAATTCATTGTGTAAAAATTATGAAAACATTTTCATGACAACTTTATTATGAAGAAAAGTTTGACAAAAAATACACTTGAGAATTTTTTTGATTACGCGAGTTCAGATCTTGTTAGATTAGCCTATGCTTTCATCCATCCATCCAATAATCAACAGCCAATTTCAAACCATCATTCTGTCAAAAGAGTCTGGAAAAGGGCTTGGCAGGTGTTCTCTTATCTTTCCAAGCTCAACCTCAATAACTTATTTACTGGCGAGAATTTGTGTCGCTCCGGAAGGAATGGTGTTTAGCGCACCACGACTTGTCGCCGAACGTAAATAATTTATTTTGTTTGCGCGGCTTGCAAAGTGAGAGACAATATGATACACAGCAGATATTAATATTATGCGTATAAGTATTGAAATGAATTGCCTTCATATGGAAAAATCTGCTAAGTACAATGCGTTATGACTGTTGTAATATTTTCAGTAAAACTTTGTTTCGTACTTCACACTTCTCAATTGCTCAAATCACGCTTGGTAGCTGTCAACGTGGCGACGCTAAAAATATGTAGGTGTTTTTATCCTCTGCTTCTGCCATCATCTTGCGACATTTGAAAGAATGCGGCACAAAATAATAAATATAATTATGATTCTTTTATAAACCGTCATGTGGTTCTTTCATCCTTAGGGCTATAAATCAATTCCGGCAAACGTCTTCACCTTATGGCATTTATACATTCACGATATCTATGTTTCATCGTCCCCTAGAATAGACCAAATAACGCTACTATTACTTTGAATGTCGCAGACTAGTTCATGCACAAGGCTAACAATTCAATGTAACTTTTTTTATGTATTGTAAGATACTAATCTGAAAGATATATAATATTGTTAGTCACTCGATCTAGAATCATATTCAATCACCGTACCTTTTTCTTTTAGAATGACATTGCCATCATAACACTGAAACAACCTGTGGAATGTTCACAAACCATTAAAACAATTTGTCTGCCCAACATCAATGACAATCCAGATTGTGACGTTCCCATGTATGTTGCTGGATGGGGACTCACTGAACGTAAGATAAACTAATACAGTTGGCATTCAAAACACCTCAGGCTAATAAAATAAAGAAAACATATATATTAAACTTTTTGTCTGTCAACATCGAGTCAAACTGCTTGCGTGTAGTTATAATTAGCGGAAAGAAATCACGAAGAGTGCATCCCACCTTAGGTATTTACCAGGGGTTGCCGTTTTACTCTTGAAAAAAAAGCTATTTTAGAATTTGTGTTGTTTTTGATACTTATTAATGAACTCCCAAGTATGTATTTTCCAACTCCCGGTTATATGTTGATGACTGTGTGGCTTATCGAAATATTGACACTTATTGAGAATACACCATTATACAAGATGACATTAATTGTATTTTTAGCTGGTGTAATAACAGGAAATGGCGGTGGACTTTTAGAAGTGCCGCAATGTGCGGTTTAGAGGCTAACACCTTCCACTCCTTTGCCCTTAAACTATAGAATATTGAACTTGTAGCATTAGGTAAACAAGTGTAGTTTTTTGGCGTATATTACACTGAAACTCTTTCTTGAGGAACACACCTAAGATTGACACAGTGCTCAGAAAAACTCCACGGTTTTTAATAAATATACGACTACTACGAGAACATTAGCACCTTCCACTTAGGTCGAGGTATTTTTGTCAAAACCGCCTTTGGATAACACTGATGTATAACATATACTCAAACAAAACAAAAATCGACAAGAGTATCTTTGGTACTATACTCCGTCTCACACTGCGATGAACTAGTGTGTGAAGGCCGTCGGGCGGAGCACTACCTCAGAAAACGCGCATCCGCATTGCGAAAGTGTGCACTCTAAAAAAAAGGTTGTGAAAGGGCGTATTGTTGCACCCTTTGTCCCATAAAATACACCCCAAAATTTCAATTCGACATCAGCGCCCTAGAGTCGAACAGACGGCCCCAAATTTTGCGGGGCTTGATAGCCGTGTGGTACAACTTATTAAAATGGCTAATGTACGTGTTACTGACTACCAAAAAAAAAATATAATCGGGGATTTTTTTGGCCCTTTTGCAAAAACTCAAAGTTTTCTTTATGTGGTATTGGATGCGTACTTTAGCTATTTAAAAGTTATATCGCACCGTCATCAAGCCCCTCGTAAAATTTGGGGCCGTCTGTTCGACTATAGGGCGCTGTACGTCAAAATGAAATATTAGGGTGTATTATATGGGACAAAAAGGGTGTAAGGTGATACCCTTTGTTTAGAGTGTGCGCGAGGGAAATTCTGATGCGCAGAGCACGACGATCACTAATTTTACGCAATTGGTTCTCTGTTGCTGATAGGGCACTATTATGTATTGGTAAAGAAAAGGTACACGGTATTCAGCCTCATAAACATTAATGCCGTATTTCGTAAACATGTCAACTGTTTGGGAAAATTGGAGAAAGCGCAGGCGACACTGATATGAAGTCATTTAGCCAATCCAATCTTCCTTTACGTACCCGCACCCGTATCTCCCCTTTCGCACGTTGTCCGTACGTACGCTCTCCCGTGTCGAACACTCGATCCGACTCATCTTCATTTTCTAAAGGGACCATGAAACGATTTTGAAATCGGACTTCATCAACCGCACATCGTAAGATGTATGAAAAGAACCCCCAAAACAAAAAAATAGAGACTAGAAAAAAATTCTTCTACTATAGAACTTTTAAAAAAAAACAGGGCATCTTTCACACCTTCTTTTCTTCGAAAGCTCTTTGCCTTTTCACTGCAATGCATCCGCGAAACCGCAGCACGTCAGCCAAATCCACGTCGCCTATTGGGTAGGAAACTACCTTACCAGCACCGCCATCCTAAACAATAAATAGCCGTCGAATGTTACCTTAAAGTTTTAATAAATAATGTTCAGATCCACATTTTGTAGCATAATTAGACATGTGACGGCAGTTTCCGACTTTGGATCATGCTCAGAGCGAAGCGCCATCCATCGTGCGGTAAACGAAGCAAGAGAAAGACCCGACTGCGCCTGCGGAGTCAACCCACGGGCGTCGTCTGCCGAACTGGTTTGCTTCTGGTCGCGTTGTCTTCGCAGGAGCAGACTTTCGTTTTCTGGCTGCTCGTGTAGTGTTAACATTGTTTGTGATCGATGGCTCGATCGCTATGCCGAAAGGCAGCAGTGTGCCGAAGTGCCCGAATTACAGTTTGTGCAGTCCGCTGGTTAACAAGCAAACAGTTGCAGTATCACCGCTTGCCACTCGATGAACCACGTCGAAACACTTGGCGCAGGCTAACCGCTTCGAGGGACCCCAGGTCTAAAGTCATTCGTGTATGCTCGAAACATTTTTGACACCGAGCGTGATTACAGCCACATTCCGAGTGTTCTCCGCGAATGCGGGTAGGATCTAAAAGCCCTCCGTGGCATCAGCGCCATCAACGGAGTAAAATCTCGTCGGCACACCGCCAACACGCCGCCGCTAACGCTCCCATTCTCCTGCTGCCCGGAGAGAACTTCCCGTTCCGATGCCGCCGGACGTCACGACCGTCAAAATTAAGCCGCAACTTGTTTCGCGGTGAGTTGAGAGGAAGAAAAAATCTGACATTTCATTATGCTTTGTGTAGAAGTTAATAAACCGAGACGAAAACGCATGCCTGTTCGGCATTCAGTGAACATTGAAGGTTTAATGTAAACAGTTATTTGGCAAAAGTAGAATGGTCAGTTCATGGTCCCTTTAATGGCCACTGGTTCTGATCCCGGGTTTTCTTCGCCACATCGCATCCAGATGTTATTTAGTCCCTTCAGTAGTCTTCAGTAGTCAGCTAAGCATGACGGAGCAGCCGCCAGGGCTCAATAAGCAGACGAGAGACTCGCTTCCGCCTGAGGCGTCTTGGCGCACTGATGTGTACGACGAAGCAAATACTGGATGATTCAAAGAAAACGCCAGGCTCTTTAACGACGGGCAAAACTCGGTTTCTTAACCTATCGCTGCTACGATGTTTAAGCAGCATTGCCCCCAGATGGTGCTTTTTTTTTTTTTGTAAATTTGCAAAGAGCGAACTTACCTGGGCGAAAAAGTAAAGAAAGAAAAAGACTTAGCTCACTAGGAAAACGCAGCGACGCCACCGGTCTTCAAACAACACGGCGCCGTTTCGCACGGGAGACAAGAGATGGTGCAAGCGGTTTCATTAAATTTCGCCAACGAACGAGCGTACGGCGCCGAGAGCCGACGGGTTTAGCAGACGATCTTTTCGACTCAAATGCGGCGCGCGTTCCGCAGGCGGCGACAGCTGCAGAAACAAAACGGGTGCGGTAACAACAAGGAACTGCAGTTCCTTGTCTGCTGTGGTGACGCCGGCTCTCGGCTTCGTTTAGCCTCGTCTCGCTGGCGGCAGTTGGCGTCGCGACCGCTTGCGCCATCTCTTGTCTCCCGTGCGAAACGGCGCCGAGTTGTATTGAAGACCGGTGGCGTTCGCTGCGATCTCCATAGGAGCTAAGCCTTTTTTCTTTCTTTTTTTACTTTTTTCCTGGGGTAAGTTCAGTTCTTGAAAAAATTTAGCAAAAAAAATGCACCATCTGTGGGCACCGCTGCACAAACCCTAGCGCGATAGGTTAAGAAACCGACTTTGGCGGTTGATTTAAAGATCCTGGCGTCTCCTTCGATCACCCTGTATACCGCATGGGCTTTTTAGCCGACTCGCCATTGGACCCGGCGGCATGTATACTGGGCTTTAGTCCATCGTAGGATGAGACAGAGTGTAGTCATACATTATTTTGCAAATGTACCGATCAAGATGGCAAAGTTCAACAATTGACCATTGTACGTAATTGATGCTTCAAATAATCCATCATTTGCACTAATGAGTTCAACAAGGAAATCGGATACAATATAGCATACAGTCAATAATTTGTAATACTTTCTGTGCTTTAACTGTGTAAACACACGTAAATACTGCCCGCTTTCCTGTGTTTTGCAAGATAATATATGGTTTGCCATTCTCTAATAATCGAGTGTTATACATACTCCTTTTTTCCTGTGTTTGTGCCGACGGCATTTTTTGCAAAATTGTAATATGTTTAAACACCTCTTGTGATATTGTCCTTGGGTGTGCTGCAGTATTCACGACTCCAGCGAACTATAGGGGGCGCGTTAGTCTGGCGAAGTGGCGGACAGAAGGAAGTCGCTTTCGTCGTTCAGCACGGGGACCATCATCAATTTCTTGCACTACAGCGTAAAATCGTGTTACATATGAAAGCCAAGCGATTTTTCACTTTAGGAGACTTTTCTAGTCAGTGCGAAGGAATGATGACTGCGGAAGCATGAAAATAATTACTGGAAACGATGTTTGTATTACACTGCCTACGAGAACACAGCAGCGATAGCAGACGACACAGTCGGAAACAACCTCCTCTCTTGAACTACTCGGCGATGCCGCTACGCGGCGTCGATTTCGCTGGAGTGGCCAATATTCCTGTATAAACACAGTAGGTTATACTTAACTAACCATTAGAGTTACTTTATTGCACTAAATTACGACACAGCTTTGTATTTGTGATGACAACAGCATATTAAATGTTTCAGACGTTACTAAACGCGCTTTTCCCGTACACTGTTACGCTTCCACCAAGAGACGATCAAATAATAATTTTAAAGCAGACATAAAATCTGCATTTAAATTTTTTACTGCTTCGAAGGACGTTTTTACAATATTAGGTATTCAGTGTGCCGTTCAGTAGCAACGATATTAATTTTTTTCTAAGGTTTTGAAATCAGCGGTTTATCTTAAAAACATGATTCACAAATTAATACCCGCGCCTAAGCAAATGTTTGAAATGTTACATGAACCGTTGAACGCCTTCTTTTCTTTTCTTCTTCTTGCAACATACTTTTTTGACACGCGTTTTCTTGTCATCAGGTAAGCTTACTTACTGTTCTCTATGTGACTGACGGTTCGGAAAGGCAAAGTTTGTAAAAAACTACCTCATGAAAGAATCTTTATAGGAATTATACCAGACAATATATTTCGTAAACATTAACGTGCCCGCGTTAGCCTGCCATAGCGCCAGAAAGCAAAATCAAAGGTTTGGGCAGTAAATCAAAGTTGAAACATCGTGAATTCCTGTCAAGAGTAATTTATGGTTTTATTATGCATGTAAACAGATAAATAACAAATACGGTATGTCATCAGAAAGCCCAAGGCAGTTGTTTTGGAAGAATGATTTCGGCATGCGCGTAAATTACGTGAGATTATCGCCCTTTTATAAACTATCAACAAGAGCAAAACAACACGTACTTCTCAAGTGTTTCTTGCTCACCGGGTGAAATCGGTATGACATTATGAAGCGCAGTCGCGATGGGAAGGCATTAAGTTTATAAGTCAATAACTGACCTCTCGCCTGCTGGTCTCACTAACATTTCTTCGTGTAACTACATATTGGCCGACGCCTCGATGCAAAGAATCAAACTTGCCGAACTGTTCTAGAAAACGTCCGTATTGGTTTAAAAAAAACGCCTAAATACATATGTGGTTATAATGTGTATTTGAAGTCCTCAACATGTGTATCAAACCTCCAGGTGGCAAATGTGATGTACGGTGCCAAACAACAATAAAATCGTCTTCGCTCTCTATACGACCAAGGCAACACTCTTCTTGCCAATGCCTTGGTCAATTCTATTAACATTATAGCTTATAATTAGTCATATCTATGACCTAGGGCTACGCTCGCAACATTTTGGTTGTAGCCATTTAACGATCTTGATTGCACTCCTAAATGTTAGCACTTACACAATCCAGCTACGTTAAGCGAGCTCTTTTTCTTTTAACTCCTCTTTGCAGCGGTCATAGGAATAACCAGTCTCGGTCTGAAGGTGTGGACGGGTTTCATGTCGAAGAAGATTTGGTGACAGTGAACACCGGCGCCGAACAAAATCGCATGAAGTAACTCCAAGGTGGTGATACGGCTACTGCCAGACGTGCTGGTAAGCGGCGCAGCAATCTCTTCAGACTTCGGCCGATTAACTGCGGAATTTAATCTCCGACACCTATGGAACGAAAAGCAGAAAATTGTATTTTCTTGCGAGCGCAAGTTCCTATTAAAAAAAAAAATCGAAAGTCAAAGTGTTTTAGCTCTCCGTGTCGACTTTCGAGTGGCGTACTCTGGATTTCGTGTAGTTTCATCTGGGTCTGCTGTTTTCAGAAGCCAGCCAAGCTCTTCCCACGGTTGAGCGGCTTTAGAGGATTGCGCCTCGTCGAAGTAGTCGCGGCCCGGGCCGCCCGGACACAAAGGACGGTTCGCCACGCGCGCTGGCGAGTGTAGCGGCGGAGGTGAGGGCAGGTTGTCTTAGACACCCGCGTACCCCCAGAAGACGGCGTCATTTTAGATCGCCAATCCCCGACAGGCGGCTGCAGGTCGGCAAATACCTCGTTTTTGCTTTGCGATTACGCAGCAGAATAGCAGCTTTCGGGGAGACAGGTGACGCGTTTTGGTCACTTGAGGCTTGCATGAACAATATGAAAAATGCAAACCGCCAAATATTGCAACCTTGGCAATCGATTGCACTGCCCCTTAAAGAGGGCGCTAACAGGTCAAAATAAGATCTTCTTGATAATCCGAAACGATTGAAAACGATGCAAGGACATTATCCTCAGACGTCGAAACTTGCGAAATCAGTATTTGTGAAGTAATAAAAAAATATTTCCCAAAACATGAATTTGAAGTTCCT
Organism: Ixodes ricinus; assembly: GCA_037355805.1. Classification (NCBI taxonomy): domain Eukaryota; kingdom Metazoa; phylum Arthropoda; class Arachnida; order Ixodida; family Ixodidae; genus Ixodes; species Ixodes ricinus. Next base: position 77,894 of record JAZHYW010000596.1, on the reverse strand, counting down.
AAGCGATCCGGGCTAGTTCAGTGACGTCAAAAGATTGAGTCGTCCTGCGACTCAAATTTCCCACGCCTCCAAATCATCCCGACCCGAAGTGTCGTGTTCTTCCGTGTCCTGCGATCAAACGCTCTTTTCCCTGCCCGCCGCCTGTTGCTGTGAGCAGACGACGCTTCACTCTCGAGTTTGAAGTTATTTCAGGGCTCTTCAGCGGCCTCGAATTCTGAATGAAAGATAGTGAGGTCCAACAGGACGTGCAGTGTACCTTTGTCAGTGACGTGAGGGGCCACGTCGCGCCGTTTCTGCTTGAAAGGCTGCCTCGGCGGAGTCACGACCGAAACTACGGTAAACATATACGAAACCCAGTTGTTGTGACACGTTTGACGATTTCTTTTTCGAAGACTCAGAGGTCATCGGGCACCTAAAAACGAGAACTTCGCCCGATTCTCCAGCTCACCGATTATCCTCAGTGCTATATGTGTCGTGCGCCGCCAGCCCCGCCATGTTTTCCGAGGAAGGATTAAAAGCCAGGAGGCGACGTCACTCCGGGCTCTGATTTTATGTATTTCAAAACAACGGCCTTAGTGCGTTCGCTTTTACTTTAGAAAACATGTTTTACGAATGTCGTTATTAAATATTAGATATTGAGAAATGTCGTTACAAAGATTCTAAATTTCATGTTTTTTGGCGTCAGAAATAAAAAAAAGATACGAGGAGCTCAGTAGAAGAAGAGAAGGCGGGGCGCGCTTTTGGGAATTTTTTTTTTCGCGTTGTGGTATTTTTTGTGTGTCTATGACTACAACTTTTATCGCTCGAAACAACAACAAAATATAAGACCTTTGGGGCGTCAGTGTCCCTTTAAGAATATTGCTGCGGTATTAGCTTGCTATAAAAGCGCCTAACAGCTTCAGTTCATGTATCCATTTGGTTCAATGCGTCTGGGACATAAAGGCTTCACATATCTATATACAAACATAATTTTATATTCACTAACTATTCCTCTCTCTCTATAATGGCATTTTTAGTGTCACTACGAGTCTGATTCCGCGATATTCTTGATGCTGCAAAAACATAAAACTGTAGATATAGGGATACACTGCCCGAAGCAGTACAATACTTACAATATAGCTCACAAGATAGTCAATAGCAAAACTTTAATGTGAAAACGGAAAAGTCACGGCTTTAATAGTGAATCTCTGCCTTGAACACGTTGCGAAATGTGTTCCAGCATTGCAAATCTCAACATCGCATTATTTAATTTCCAGGGGTTTAAATCCAGGTACTCTATTTTCAGCAACGTCCAAGAAGTATATTCTTAAAAATAACTAAAAGATTCCGTTTGATGAAAATGTGATTAATGCAAAGGTGCAAGCGAGCTGGACAAGAATAACGATAATAATCCCTGAGAAAGGAACAAAGAGAAAAACACAAATCTCCAAACACAGCTAGGTGACTTGCGCGACTGCAAAATATACTCCTGGTCCTTCTATGGGACCAGGGACGTCTTCATTTCCAGTTGAGCGCTCTACCAACTAGGACCAGGCGGATTTTTCAGTCGCGCACAAGTCAGCCAGCTGTGTTTGGAGGTTTGTGTTTGTCATTTGTCCCCCTTGCTTCCCTTTTTCAGGGATCATTATCGTTAAGATCGGTTTATACCATAAAAAGGTAAACAATTTCAGCTGGAGAGAAAATACTAATATACTAAAGTCAATTTCATATTAAAAGACGGTTCTTGCACACTTTAATTTTCCTTGGCATTCCTACTCAAATAATAATGATCAATCTAGCAAGATTGAGCTTATTTTAAAAAAAATCACGGTTTCCCAACTCAGTTTTAATCACAAAGAATGCTTTATGGCCAGCTTAATCGTTCGGCCTCCATCCGATTTTATATTTCAGACACAACAGAGTATTATGAAGACTACTATGATCCTGAGGCGGCACCAGGATACGAGGCCACAAATACATTTCCTGATATGCTCCAACAAGCCCGAGTTCAGTTAATCCCAAATGAGGAATGCGATAAGCTGTATAACGACTCGACACTTCATGGAAACATCGTTTGCGCTATGCACGACTTTGGATCATCTGTATGCACGGTGAGGACAAACATTTCTTAGTAACATATGCACCATTAGGTTATCATAAGGACAGTCTAAAAACTAAAAAGAACGATCTCCTTTGCCAAGGCATTTAAAAACATTCTGATTCAAAATCTCCGCAGTCAATCTTCATATCTGTACGTAGGTGTTCGCATGCGCTCAACGGCCATAAAACACCTGGCAGCTCAAGGAAGGCGGGGTGCAACCAGGTCCCTGTAATATTACGACTGGAAAAACTTAGAATGCAGCATTTTCTAGCGACAGCAATCAAGAACGCTGTCAACTGTGCTCACTGAGAGAATGAGAATGACAGGGCGTGTCTTCAGAACGCCCATCCGCCAGCAAACACTCTATGCCAGAGCCTCCTCTATTCTCACAAAGCCTGGCAGTTCGACGACGGAGCCATAGAGTGCCCGGAAGCAGGTTTGAAGCGCGAGGATCTGGAAGCGACAGAGCATCAAGGAGCCATTTTTCGGGGAACCTGGACGTTAGCGCACAGCTTTTGCAGCGCCGAGGACCCGAAACACACTTGTTCGTTTGGGAGAAGTGTGTTTCGGCGTCTCGCTGCAGCGGGGCGCCAGTCACGTGGCTCTACTCTCATCCGTTGTCTGCCGCTCCACCATTTCCATTTCCGCGGCCGCTTCTCGTGGCGATATGCCAGGCTTTGTCAGTATATAGGAGGCTATGTCTACGCCTTCTACTGTGCTTTGTCAGCGCAAGCGCTTCGAAGTGCACGTGACGCCAGAGCGTCGTCAAAGTTCGGAAGCTCGCGCTCGAGGTTGGACAGCTGAAGCTCCTCCCCGCAGTCATTCTGCAGCTTCATCGCAGCAACCACTACTTTCCTCGATATACTTCTTTTTGAATCGAAACTCACGTGACTTGTCTGTTTTTTCGTTGTTTTTTTTAATTTCTTTCATCATGATGGATTGCTCTCACGACTATTATCTAGATGTACAGTACCAACAGAAGACCCCAAGATCGTGTCCGAGGCATTGGCTGGCTGAGGCGTTCACGCGCCTAGGCAATGCCATTCTGCTTCGAGGGGAGCTCTCGCTCGTCGGGCTCGCACATCTGATAACGCGTCGCGCTTTAGTCGAGCTCAGCGAGCGTCCTTTCGCTCGGAGAATCAATTGGCGGGATACGCGAGCGCCTCGTGACGCCCTATGGATCTTTCATACTGCCGAGATGCACTTGATTCACCCAGCTGACAGTGTGATGGGAGCTACGTGCTCGCCGGGTCAATCAGGCGCCTATCTTTATGCCCTCGACGACTCACTTTGCCTAGTAAGGCCGGAAACTTGAGCATGTGAAAAATACAATACATAAAACTGGTTCAAGATGCACGTTGATTCCACTCACACCATCGTTTAAGAATTACCTCCGGTATATAGAAACAAGCTCCGCCGAATAGGAGCCCAGGTGTACTCAAACTTTCTTTATGACCCCCAGCGTAGCTCTTCCATGCAGTGCTCTCTCGTGGCGAGCACGGAATTTTTGATTGGTAATTTTATGAACTGATTGTTAGAGCTTCTAAATGCTTCCAGAGTAGCGGACAAGAAATGTGTTAGTCAAACAGGACGGACAGCAATGCGCATTTCTTTCAGCCTTTCGTGGCATATATTGGGTCGCATATAGTGCTTTTAGTAATATTGGGAATCGTAAACTAAACCCCGTGCCACCACCCAAGTATATGTTAATGTCAAAAAGCTCCTGTTTTGAGCGACAACACGAAATAAACCTGCGTCACCATGCAGACACGTTTCATTTGAAGTACCTTTCAATGATACTAGATTTATGACCGAAGACGAGCCACAGGTTTTTTGACACAAAAATGAAAGGCGTCAGACTAGCGCGATGGCTGCCCCACACTGCTCTGTCTCGTATTTAAGCGCCAACGAACGGAAATTAGTTTTTCACGTGGGTTCCCACTATTTAAACCTTGTAATTTGTCCTACTCGTCTTTTCATTCTTAAACAGGGCGACAGTGGAGGCCCGCTGGTGTACAAGACAAAAGATGGCCGCTGGACCTTGATGGGACTAATAACCGCCACCGAGATGTCCGTGCAACGTCACCCATCTCCCGATGTACTTCGTTAGAATTGATCCCTTCATGGATCGACTTCATCATTCCGTGCGTTCAAGATCCTAGTAATTGTACTTGCGAGGCAGCAAACGATACCAAATTAGGCATTTATACTTAGTATATTTTAGAAAAATTTGAACTCTGGCGAGATCTGCATAATATTTTTTATAAAATACGGAGATCATGTGCGTAAGCTTCGGACCAAACCACTTGTGTCGCATAGAAATTTCTAAGTTTGCCGAAAGAAACAAAAACAAACGTATCGTTTATATACATCTTGGTACCCAGTATGTCCTTGTTAAGATTACATTTTAAGCACGGGCTCGAACTACCATATTCACTAGAATAACAACAGCAGAAATATATCTACTTCTGTATGAGGCTCAAGGAGGAAAACCTATACAAAGCCGGACGCACCGCAACGCTGACAGTGGTGGTGGTCGACCACGACGACGACGGATTGGGGTTGAGTGCTGATATCGCTGGCCTGTAATAAGGTCAGGCTGCTGTCATGCTGTTCTCGGCCTTCGCGCGACATAACAGCCCTCTGGCTCCTGCTTAACCCCTGGCCGTCCCGAGACCTGACCGGGACGTCGAAGGGTTTAGGAGGGTCCTGAGATAATAATTCGTAGTGCTTTCAAACAGACCACGTGAAGCGCGGTGTCTTCAGAAGTTTGTAATTTTAGCGGATGACTATATGTTACCGAAAGTCAGCAATTTAAGTAATCAGTTACAGCTTATCAATTCGCAAGCAGTATGACAAACTTTTACCAACTCCCCTCCCGTTTCCCTTCACTTTTAAAGCAGTTGTTCGCTGCCGTGGTTGTCTCGCCAATAAGCCAGTTTAATAAACAAATTAATGTTTCTTCGCAGAACTTGGTAATCTTATATTCCGGTAAAAATGTAGTTTCTTGACGCACTGAAACACGCATTTAGAGGTGGCGATGCTGGCTAGTTGGTTCATGCTTAGTAGATTCGACACAGCGCACAAGAAACGAAGGCGAAGTAGAAGGTGAACACGGGACAAGCGCTTACTCGCCACTAAAGTTTTTATTGAAAATTAACACCGGCGTAAACACCAGCATTCCACACCACCATGGCCAATTCAGCATGCTATCCAGATAACATATATTTTTGCTATGTAGAAGGACCGATGTTTGGCTTGCACATCGCCCTGTCTCTTAAATTTGATAGTGTCGGCATCTAAAATTTACCTAGTCATCTTAACTCCTTCGCTTCCAGCAATCGTTATGTGAGGGAAGTCGGGCTAGCATGCACAATCTGCACAATGAAGCGATAAGTGCCCCAGCTGTCGACCGAATATACCAAGCATGCTCACGCAATCTTTCATTTATACATCGGCCCGTTTGGCCAACGTATACCTTGCCGCTCGTGAGCCGAATTTTATACACGATGCCCATCGTAAATTCCAAATATTTGTTCCTATGTTTGAGCAAATGCACTTGGATCCACATTTGATGGGAACTCTTGGGCACAGTGGCGCCAGTTTGTTAGATGCAGATATCACCAGAGGAAGGCCGTGTGTCTAGTGTCAATTTCTGAGATTGTTGGATATTTTATGAAGGTAGAGAATGACTAACGGCCTGTCGCTTGCCCTAACCTTTTTACACTGTGGCCCCCTTCCAACCTTTCTTAAGCAGCAACTCTGCAACAGGAACCAACAACGATGTAAGGAATCCAGTCGCAACCAGTCGCTCCACCTGCCGGCCGAACCTGGCATTGCATCACATGGTGGCACGCTTTCTTCAAATCTGCATGTAGGGAAAGATAAACCAATACTTCTTTTTACGCCAGGAGTCGAAGGGGAGGAGACCCTTGTTCGATCGTGGGTTATACGACCAACAGACAAGACTGCGTGTGAATTCTAACCTGAGGTTTATAAATTGTAAAAAACCATACGGATGTTAGTGCGTGAGTCTAAGCCCCTCGGAGACTGTGCGAAAGCATCAAAAACTGCCGTGACAGTTTTTTACTCCGAAACACGATTGGTAGGGCAAGACCTGTGAAAAAATTGAAAACATAAAATTGCCTCAATCGATACCGCCTCGAGGGACACAACCGATAATAATGCCAATTTGAAATAAATGATCTGGATCCTAGGACCAAGTATGAATTTTACCAAAAAGCCAATTGTGGAGACAAAAAAAACAAGAACAGCCAAAGGAATACCCAGGCAAACACCAACGGGGGAGAGCCCATCAGAGCCCGACCCCCTGTCCGAACCCGCTACTGGATCATGAGCGTGAATCACAGTGGGTTGGCGGCCCCGCAAGGCAACCATGCGCCAAGTGTTCCCGCCACAGTGATTAATTTTATATGTGTGTGTGTGTGTGTGTACGCGCGAAAGAATTCTGAGCACCATCAAGACGACATGCGGGCGCAACGACCCGTCCACACAGCCAAAGGAGAAACGACGACCGTTTGTGGTTGTCCCAGATATCCATGGGATTACACACAGGTAAAAAAAATGGCAAATCGGCACGAGGTACGAGTGCTGTGTTCGGCGCCAAATAAGGCCTATTCCTTGTGCCGCAAGGTCAATCAGGGGCAAAACAGCAACAGCAAGGGGTGTAGCACCACTTACAGGACCGTTTATGCCCAGTGCGACAAGGAGGTAATATTTGTCGGCTCCCACGGAGGGCGACCCAATGCGAGGGCCCCTTCTAGGACGGGAGGGGACGAATGGGACCCTCCCTCCCCCCCGGCCCTACCCAGGAATACTCGAGAGGACGCTACCTTTTATGACAGACTTCCCCTATAACGAGGTCGCCTCGATCTTTGGGTGACCAAGCCGATCCAAAGGCTCCCCTTCTCTAGTGGGGAAGTCTAGGAGGCGTTACTCCCTCTATGCCCCCCCTTTCTGAGAGGAGCCCGAAAGCTACGGCTCCTCCGCCGCAGGCGGGGGCAGGGGGGGGTGTTCGCCAGAGCCTCTGTTGCAGCAAAGAAGCTGGTAGGGCGCACCTCGAGCAGGTGGAGTATGATTTCCCTGGCGGCGAAAACCGTGGGGCTTCCTCTGAAACACACTTAGACCCTCTTAGAACAATCGAGTAGTCGTCTACACAAAGAAAGACTTTGCGTACATGCTCCTTATCTAGTTAGTCGCAGATGGCCGAATTGCGTTTGACTAAGAAAATGTCCCATATCGCGGAAGCCACACAAGACCCAAAGCATGTGCCTTCTTTTTGCAAGTAAAGGCCACCCTCATACATGATAATAGTCAACTCGAGGTAAAACTTCAAAAAATTCAAAAACCCCACAAAAAAATCGCCAGAAGTGTTTTGAAGGTTATCGTATCATTCCTTTCTGTGCACTCACGCCAAGCAACAAACTTCGCGCCGCAGGGAACTGGAGTAAAAGAGAACAGCTACATCGATCGAGAGACCTAAAGAATCCGCGTACGATTCCTTGCTGAAAATATCCACAATACACTCCAAACTGCGCTACAAAAAAGGTCGGAAAGTTACAAATCACTAAAGTGCTTCTGCAGGGACTGGCTAAACAGTCTCTGCCACGAGTCCCTCTCCGTAACAATGAAACGCAGCGAAGCGCACACCTTATGGGTCTTAACAGCAAAGAAGACCTCCAAATGCCCCGTCTTACTTTTACGTAGGTTCTGTTCCAACTTGGTCAGCTTCAACCCCAAATGCCCCTTGCACACGTTCAGCCCGACAAAAAGGGACATTCTTGGGATCAAGAGTTTCGGAGCGGTTGCTTTTACAATTTCTAGATATTAAGGTAGAATTCTACAGGCAGTCATGTCTGTTGGTCGTATAACCCACGATCAAAGATGGGTTTTTCTCCTTCGACTTCTCGCAGCCTAAACGGCGTTTTCTAGAAAAGATCAGACACCCATGTCCAGTGACCATTTATAATTTTATAAAAAAATATATTTTGCTGGCTTTATGCTTAGAAGTATAAAACCAATGCCTGTTTTTGGAAAAAATGTTTGCCTTCGGGAAAACAATTAGTGAAGCACTTTCTCAGTCTCGTGCGCGTTTTGCGTATCACGCGATGTTGACATTTCGGGCTGCTTCCCCCAAAACACTAGTTCTGGCTACAGGTCTTGAAATATTCACTGACAAATTATATATGGGAAGGATTTACAAAAAGTATTAATCACCGAGTATTAGGATTAGTTATTTTAAGAAAAAAAATCGCAAACACGGCACATTGCGCAATAACACTCTGGATGAAAGAATATTTTCTCCGTATCTATAAAATATAAGGTCTTCAAAATATGCCAGTGTGTTGCCCTGTATATAGATCATCTTTGAGTAAAATATTGTTGTCCTGCTTAGCGAGAGAGAAATTTCCAAGAATTGCTCACACAGGGGCATTTAACTAAAAATGCATTATTTTGAAAATCATTTTTAAAAAGGCCGTCTTTAATTTTCTTTACACTCTCTGAAATTAACGTTTATAATGTGTACTAACAGAGTCTGCAGAAACGTGATGCAATATTTGTGTGGCTTTTCAGTTGTGAAGCGAGAAACATGACCGAATTGACGCTAACGCGGTTGCATAAATGGGACGTGCACATACCCGTTCTTCACAATTTCATTATCATTAACACGTGTAAAAATGCTACATGGTGGTCAAGGAAAAGACAAATTGACAGCACAAAGGTGGACGGTAGTTTTGAAGGGAAAATTCCTAATACATTTTCGTACAAACCGACCCGAAAATGCCCATGGGCCGGAGCGATCGAGGTGCGCCACCCTGTAACATGCTTCGAGGTGCCTGTTTCAACAGCCGGCGTATAGCGTCTCCGTCTACGCGACATAAAGGAAGCAGCCGGAACGACTTTGCAAGCAGATCAGTCTACAACCTTGGCGGTAACATGATATAGGAAGTAGGGCGCGGCAGAACCTGAACCTGCACCGCCTGTAAGCGCCAATAGATCCGCCGTCGTGGAGGGCCGCACAACGCGTAAAAAATAAATATACATAAAAAAGGGAAAATAATTGCGATTAAATGAGATTGTCTGCAACTTAATTTATAAGACAATTGCTTGGAGAATCATGAAATCTAATTTGGGTATGCCCATGTGACCTACGTAAGTGATGGTTCAACAAGCCACTTTAAGAACAAGTACCAACTACACGACCTGCAGAGCCACAAATACAAGTCAGCGAGGTGTATTTTTCCACAGCTTGACATGGCAAGAATGCCTGTGATTGAATCGGGGGTCATGTCAAGCACCAGACAACGTTGTACAGCCTCCGACGGCCCACCAAGTCGGGGATCAAGTCGGCGTCAGAGATGGTTTGCCCCACTGAACACTAAACTGCCGAACGTGAAACTAATCCACCTCCGGAAAGCTGACGTCAAAGCGTTCAGGGACATTAAAGCAAAGGACTGTGACTCTGTTTCCGTTGTGCGTGGAATTCAGTCCTGTCACTTGTGGTAGTGTACGCGGTCCGAACACTTCGCAACCACTGCTCTTTTAGCAAGAACAGTAGCCGCTGAAAAGCTATATCTTTAAAAGTAAAGTCTCCCATGGCTGAGAAAAGCAGATCGAGGTCGCGAGCTTGCGGTGCCACTGAGAAGAAAGGAACAGTGATCGCTACAGACGAACCGGGAAAAAAATATTCATTTTCGGAGTGCCAGGAGAGGCGCCATGACCGACTCAGGTCAGCGTACGGCAGAAAGAATTCCCGCGACAAGCTCCGAATGTGCGCACAGAAACTTGATAATTAAACTAGTTTCAATTGTACCACTTTAAACATGTGTTCTTTCTTATCACTATTTAATTGTCAGCAGTCCAGCCTCCCCACGAAGGGTAGGCTTCGAAATTCACTGATCCGAGAAATAAGTATTTAAATTGTTGAGTTGTGCTTCCATCTCCCCTGTGATTTTTTCTATGGATTCTATTTTTTTTGTTTTTTCACTAATTCCTGTCTGCATTGCTTTCTCTTCACAGACTTCCAACATTTTTCGACCCCTTGCTTGCCCTTGGTTCAAATTGGCAACGTCCTATTTTTTCCACCCCCGTTACGTTAATTCTGTATAATTAAAACCCTGTGAAATAAAAAGAAGATATAGCGAAGCATTATTGAAGGGCCTGATGGGACAGATTATGAGCCTTGATCTGTGAAAAGCAGAAGAAAAATTGCGATGGCCTTCTTTTTAAACTGATTTTCAATTATTGCAAAATCGGTAACCTGTCTAAATTTCAATGTGTTTATTTTAGAAAGGTTATCGTTTTCAATTTCAATGATAATTTATGCAAAAATAGAGTGACGCATTCAAATCATTTAAAAATTTGCAGTCTTTTAAGGTCCGGATTGATAAAGCTCTAAATTGCTTCGTAGTCTATAATACCTGGTTACCTTTTTTATTTTATGTCGAGTCTCTTAACAACAAATATTAAACCTAAGACGACAACAGTTTTTCTTTAATAAATATCCAAAAGGATGGTTTCATAAAAGTCGCAAAAACGAGAGCGTATCCCGACAGCGAATTTGTGATGTTTTTCCTCAAGAGAAATTTTATTTACCGCAAAAAAAGTTTGAATATGTTTTTGCGCTTGCACAACATGTAAAACATGTATTCTTTGCTAAAAATTAAAAAAATAAACGTTGACCGGACATGGTTGTTCGATCCTATCTGAAAACGGCCAATACAACTAATCTCAAACAATCGGAAGATTTGTTTTTTTGCTTTTAAGTTTTTTTTATTTTTTACGTGTTGTGCGGCCCTTCACAGCGGCGGATCTATTGGCGCTCATCGTTTGCAAAGTTGCTCCGGTTGCTTCCTTTACGTCGCGTAGACAGAGACGCTATACACCGGCTGTTGAAACAGGCACCGCGAAGCATGTTGCAGGTTGTCGCACATCGATCGCAAGGATTGGTTTTATTCTTCTGGGCATAAAGCCAGCAAAATATTTTTTTCGTCAAAGTTAAAAATGGTCACCGGACATGGTTGTTCGATTTTATCTGAAAACGACCAGAAGTATTGCTTGATTCTGCCTACATGCGGCTTTGGAGAAATCGTGCCAACATGCATGGCAGTTTCGGTCAGCAGGTGGAGCGACTGGCTGCGGCTGAATTCCCACATCGCTGTTGGTACTTGTTGCAGAGTCGCTGCTTTAATTTGTGAGGGTAAGGCCATAAAATGAGAAAATAGGCCCAGCGGGAGACGGATAGTCATTCCCTACCATTGTTAAATATCCCACAATCTCAAAAAACAGTCCCAGAGATACGACGTGCCTATGGTGTTTTCTGCACCTAACAAGTGCGCAAATTGTGCCCGAGAGTTGCCAACAAAAGTGGATCCAAACGCATTTGCACAGTCAAACATCGGAACAAATATGTGGAATGTACGATGGGCGTCGTGTATAGGATTCCGCTGACGTGCGGCAAGGTATACGTTTTCCAAACGGGCCGATGGATAGATGAAAGATTGCGTGAGCTTGCTTGGTCTCTGCGGTTGACAGCCGGGAGGCACGCACCGCTTCATTGTGCAGATTGTGGGTGCCAGCCCGACTTCCATCACGTTCCGATTACTGGACAGGCGAAGTTCAAATGACGAGGTTAATTTTAGAGGCCTGCACGATCAAAAAAAAAAAAGGGACCGGGCAGTGTGTAAGCCAAACATCGGTCCTAGATCTACATAGCAAAGCGATATGTTATCTGGACAAATGCTCCAGTGACCATGATGGTGTGGAATGCTGTTGTTTACTTCGCTGTTAATTTTCAATAAAAACTTGAGTTCACAGTAAGCGTTTGTCTTGTGTTCGCATTTTTACGTCGTCTTCGTTTCTTATGCGCTGTGTCGAATCTACTAAACCAAGATAGTCTTCGACACTTTAAATTTATAATCAAACCTCCTGTATTTTTTTACAATTTTTATATTTATAACACTGCTTCGATCATAGTATACACTTCTTTTTTAACTTAAGAGATTTGTTAAACAAAATTCGTGAAAGTTACATTTATGCGGCTTCTGCAAGCAAGTTGTATGGCGAGGGGGACAAAGCATAGGGGCTAATCGCAACGATCACTCGGCTAATTAATTAAAACTCGTTAATTAGCTTTTTATTTAGCGAAAATAGAAAGATGGTTCCAAATTGAAACATGGTGAGCGTCATCGAAAATGACTGAATCAACTCTTTTTAGAATGATATAAAGCAGGAGCAGCATTATACGACGTTCTAAAAAAGCACTCAATTTGGACGCGTTTCCAAGTTTCGATTTCTCATCGGGGCGCATCTTTGCGCCCGCTGGTCGTGGCGCGAAGCCACCCATTCGCCTCCCTCGTAGCACGGAGGGAAGTTGGGCGCACGTGCGTTGCGCGTCTCAGCCACTGGGGAGCAGGACCGCGGGCGCAGAGATGCGCTCCAATAAGAAATCGAAACGTAGAAACGCGTCCAAATTGAGCGTTTATACGGATGCCGTAATATACTGCCCTGCCTTATATCCTTCTAAAAAGTGTTGATTTAGGGGTTTTTAATGACGCTGAACAAGTTACTATTTTGAAAAATATGTCTATTTTCATTATATTAAAAGTTAATTAGTGGATATTAATTAATTAGCCGACTGATCTTTACAATTAGCCCCCTATACTATGTCCCCTGGCCGTATAACTCACCTGCACGAACCGCGTTAGTGCAACTTTCACGGCGTTTTTCAACAATGTTAATTTTAAAAACAACGCCGCGTATATATATATGTGCCTCCTAAACTCTGCAATGATGGAAGAACAAGCCATTTTCCAACACTTTCCGAAAATATTTATCTGGAATACTCGACATCCTCCATTAGTAACCATGCCAAATGCAGCATCACTTTTCCGTCTTTTCATATCAGCTTCAAAATATAGGGTGGCGTCAGTGGATCTTACGCTGTAAAACGAACTGGAAAATTTCCGCCTGCGCATAAACAACTCAAACTTTCACCTAATGTGATTTGAGGTGGTGCCTTTCAGCTGCATGAATTCTGTGTTGAGCGAACGGCGGCTTTGAGGTAAGTTTAGAGGCTTAAGGACAGTACAATCTGTAGGGCCAGCAAGAAGGAGAAGAAGAAGAAGAACCGGGGGCTGGAGATACGGAGCTCGAGACCGAGGACATCATCACGAACTGCCGACCGGGATCGATTGTACATACCAGTAAATATATGGAGGGCAGATCAACACCCTTCATATGGTGACCCGGACGTGATCGCGACCTCAGCAAACTGAAATCCAAACCTGACAAGACTACGCAACGGCAAGTCACCGTCGTTTTTTCCTCACAGTTCTTCCTACAGTAGCCCGACATGGCTGACGCTAACGCCGGAGGTGAACAGCCGACCACCGAACAATTGGTCCACCAACTGGGCACTATCAGCCGCCGACTACCCACATTCTGGCCTGCGGACCCGGAATTGTGGTTCGCGCAAGTAGAGCAGGAGTTTGCCCGTAGAAACATCACCGCACAAATGACAAAATTTCGTGAGGTCGTCACGTCCCTGTCGTCTGCAGAGGCAATGGAAGTGAGAGACATCGTCATTTCTCCACCAGACCAAGAGCCCTATGAACACCTCAAGCGAGAGTTGATCCGGAGAACCACCGCGTCAGAACAGCGACGCCTGCAACAATTACTCACGGCTGAGGAACTTGGAGACCGCAAGCCGTCGCAGCTCCTACGACGCATGACACAACTTTTGGGCAGTCAAGCCTCCTTGCGGGATTCTTCCCTTCTACGAGAACTCTTTTTGCAGCGTCTGCCTTCGGATGTCCGCAGGATCCTGGCAACGTCCAGCAATATTCCTCTCGACGACCTCGCCGAACTCGCCGACAAGATTCTTGATACGGCCCCACCCATGATTCAGGCGACCACTTACCCCACAAGTAGCCACCCGCTACCTGCGACAGAGGCATCTCCCTTTGATTTTCAAAGGCTGCACGATGACGTAGCCCATTTGATAACTGAGGTGGCTGCTCTTCGACAAAATCGTCCTAACCGGCCTGAAGCACATCACATGAGACGCTCTTTTTCAAAAGGCCGAGCAGACACACCACCGGTTTGCTGGTACCACCGTACCTACGGACCCCATGCGCACAACTGCTCTCCACCTTGCAGCTGGCTGAAGGAAAACCCCAGAAGCACTTACTGAAGGTGACAAGTCAAGTGCTTCCTCCCTCGCCAGGTCACCTTTTCTTTATCGTGGAACAGAACACAAAAGTGAGATTTCTAATTGACACCGGAGCCCAAGTAAGCGTAGTACCACCGTCTCCCAGAGAACGAAAATCTAAAAATGTCGCTTCGAACTTACAGGCAATAAATGGATCCGGCATAGCTACATACGGACAGAAGTCGCTCACTCTCAATCTTGGGTTTCCGCGAATTTTTCGCTGGATTTTTCTTATTGCTGATGTCCACCATCCCATCTTGGGAGCAGATTTTTTGTCATATTTTGGCCTCTGCGTCGATGTACGTCATTCACGTCTTTTTGACACCACAACCCGACAAACCGTTACAGGGGCCATTACAAAGGCATCTCTGTCACCCTCACCTGTTCTTCACAGCACCACTTCTATCTATGACAACTTATTGAGAGAATTTCCAGACCTGGCTAGACCAAGCAACATTATGCGGCCTTTAAAGCATAATGTTACACACCATATTGTAACCTCCGGGCCACCGGTTTACGCTCGAGCTCGAAGATTAGCGCCGGAACGCCTTCAGATCGCCCGTCAAGAATTTGACCACATGCTGGAACTTGGCATCATCCGACCATCTTCGAGTTCGTGGTCTTCTCCACTTCACATGGTGCCTAAGGTGACTCCAGGTGATTGGCGTCCCTGCGGCGATTATCGCGCTTTAAACAACGTAACACAAGCTGATCAATACCCCGTGCCTCACATTCAAGACTTCTCAAGCAAACTCCACGGGATGAAAGTGTTCTCTAAAATAGATTTAATCAAGGCTTACCACCAAATTCCCATCGAACCAAGTGACATTCCCAAAACGGCTATTACCACTCCATTTGGACTGTACGAATTTATCCGTATGCCATTTGGACTTCGAAACGCTGCACAAACGTTCCAGCGATTTATTGACCAGGTGACAAGAGGACTCGATTTTTGTTTTGCCTACCTTGACGATCTACTCGTTGCAAGCAGAAATCAAGAAGAACACCTGGAGCACCTCCGCCTTCTCATGACACGTCTGGAGGAGAACGGCGTCATCATCAACCTAAACAAATGCCAGTTCGGCGTTCAGGAATTGATTTTCCTTGGACATCGCCTTGACACCAGCGGCATTAGACCACTACCGGATAAAGTAGACGCGATTATTCGTTTTCCGAAGCCCCAGAACCTCAAGAAATTGCGAGAATTCCTGGGATTCATAAATTTTTTCCGGCGTTTCCTTCCTAACTGTGCTACTACTATCCAGCCTCTTACAGAGGCCCTCTCTCCTAAGAACAGCAAAGACCAAGACATCATCTGGACGGATCGCAGAGTCCTCGCATTTGAGAGGATTAAGGACGACCTCGCGAGTGCCACGATGTTGGTTCACCCGGTGCCTAACGCCCCAACGCGTGTCATGACCGATGCGTCCGAAGAAGGTGTCGGGGCTGTTTTACAACAGAACATTGAGCAGCAATGGCAACCTCTCTCCTTCTTTTCCCAGAAACTACGCCCATCAGAAAAGAAGTATAGTACTTTTGGAAGAGAACTCTTGGCAATACATCTCGCACTGAAACATTTTCGATACTTCCTCGAAGGACGTTCCTTTCACATAGTCACCGATCACAAGCCCTTGACTTATGCCTTAACATCCAGTGGACATACATACTCTCCTCGAGAAATCAGGCAAATGGCGTTCATTATAGAATTCACAACCGATATCAGATACGTCAAAGGTTCTCGCAACAACGCAGCCGACGCTCTCTCCCGCGCAGATATACAGTCGTTGGAAGGAACCTTCTTGAGTACCGTGGATTTCCATCAGATGGCGCGGTCCCAACAGTCAGACCAGGAACTTCAAAATCTACGCTCTGGACACACCGCGCTCAGGTTCGAAGATCTTCATCTTCCATGGTGCAGTGCCACTTTAACGTGCGACATCTCTACAGGCACACCACGGCCGTTTGTTCCTCAGCAGTTCCGTCGTCAAATCTTCACGGCTCTGCACTCACTCGCACATCCTGGCATTCGGGCCACACAACGCCTAGTCACATCACGTTTCGTCTGGCCCAAAATCAATGTCGATGTTCGCACATGGACACGTACTTGTCAGCAGTGCCAAAAGGCAAAGATTAATCGCCATACCGTGGCGCCAGTCGCCAGGTTCAAGCTCCCGGATACCAGATTTTCCGAAGTTCACATCGACCTTGTTGGACCATTACCACCTTCTAATGGATATACGTACGTTCTCACGTGCGTTGATCGATTTACACGCTGGCCAGAAGCAACACCGCTAACCAATATCACAGCTGAAGAGGTCGCCCAAGCCTTCATGACAACATGGGTCTCACGCTTCGGCGTACCAGACAAAATCACAACTGACAGAGGCCGACAGTTTGAGTCCCGCCTTTTTGCACAACTCCTACGTATTTTAGGAGCAACGCGAATCCGCACCACGTCCTATCACCCGGCCTCAAACGGTCTAGTGGAACGGTTTCATCGGCAACTGAAGACATCGCTAAAGGCCTGCAAAAATCCAACAAACTGGTCAGAAGCACTCCCACTTGTTCTACTGGGTCTTCGTACGGTCTACAAAGCAGACCTCTCCTCCACACCGGCTGAGCTCGTTTATGGTACGACCCTAAGGCTGCCAGGCGAGTTTTTCCATACTCTCGAAGAAGATGCGGTGCCAGACATGCAGAACTATGTATCAAGACTCAAGACGACGATGAAAGCTTTGCGCCCACCACCTACACGACAACCGCTTAACAGGAAAGTTTTCATGAGCAAAGACTTAGATACGTGTACACACGTTTTTGTTCGTAGAGACGCGGTGAGGACACCTCTGCAGGCCCCTTACGACGGACCGTTTTCCGTCATTCAACGGGGCCCCAAGGCTTTCCTTTTAGACCTAGGAAACAGACACGACATGGTGTCTGTTGATCGACTGAAACCCGCGCACATTGAGAGTGTACACGTTTCGCCCCAGACACCATTGAAATCATCGTTGCGACACCCTCCACGACTTCCGACCAAGTCATCAATTTGCCGACATGTGCATTGGCAAACCGTGCCTTGGCCTTCCCGGAGGGGGAGTAATGTAGGGCCAGCAAGAAGGAGAAGAAGAAGAAGAACCGGGGGCTGGAGATACGGAGCTCGAGACCGAGGACATCATCACGAACTGCCGACCGGGATTGAATGTACATAAAAGTGAATATATGAAGGGCAGATGAACGCCCTTCAAGTCCTTGTCTATGATTTCCTTCTATACGGAGCACCGTATATATCCCCAATGGGGTATCAACCGTGTACCCGGTTCGGGATTGATACCCTCTCCGATTTATCTGAAGTGACGGAAATGCATGGGTATTCTTACAACTAACCAGATTTAGTGATCTGCTTTGTTACATTTTCAGTGCTTCATTCGAGTGCTATTATAGAATGTACAAAGTAGTTCTGAATAAGAACAAGGCCTTCTTAATGAAGTTACTACTGATTTAATTTTCCGATTGACAAAATACTTCACTACTTTTAAGAAAAAAATTATGACCAACGATATTGTGACGTAAACCGCCGAGCTGCTTCGCCTACGCGACTTATCACGTCTTATCACGTCTTAATTGTATCTTGCGGCAGGGTCTCTAGCAGTTTGAAAACCTGTACTTATTGTCTTTTTCCTTCGAGTTTTGCAGTGCGAATAGACATAGTGACGTATAGCATATAAAACAAATTTTGTTAAAATACTTACGCAATGAATTTAATGACATTGACAATCCCCGTGAGCGCGAAGGACGATTGGACGTTTTGCTGATTGACAGTCTTCTGGGAGTAGCCTTCTTTTGTTCCCATTAAACTGCAGTCACCATTAAATCTTCAGGTAGGTTTACCATTGCGTGAATCGAAATAAACCGATAAAGGAGCCGCACGACAACTAAGCTCCGCGACAGTTAACGCGAATAAGTAGTCGCAGTTTTAGAGCTAGCTTTTAGGTTGCTCGCTTCGACGGCAGGTCGCCATTGCCGTCAGATTAACTGCAAGCGTTGCATTATGCGACGTTTCCTCGCTAAAGTTAGCGGAGAAATTTTCCCGCTAAATTTTGCGCGGTTAGTTTTTTCGTAAATTTCAGTGGAAATATTTCCGCTAAAGTTTGCGGTGAAATTTATCCGCTACATTTAGGGGGGAAATTTTTCCGCTAAACTTAGCGGAGAAATTTGCTCACTAAAATAAGCGGAGAAATGTATCCGCGAAATTTGGCGTAGAAGTTTCCGCACTGAATTTAGTGAGGAAACGTTACCATTAAATTTAGCGGAAAATTTTCCCGCTAAATTGAACGGAAAAATCTTCCCGCTAAATTTGTGAGGAAAAATGTTCGTGCTAAATTGAGCGAAAAACGTTTTGTTAAATCTAGCGGGAAATTTAGCGAAAAGATTCCGCTAAATGGGAGGGGAGCAGGAGAGGAGGAGGGAAGAGCACAGAGGGGGAGGAGGGGCGTACCCTTCCTCCACCTCCTCAGTCAGCTGCGCTCTAAATCGGCATTACAGAGAATTCTAAACGTCTTTCATTTTTCTTTGTTATTCTCCCATATTGAAGAACGGACAGAAAAACTACTTTGGTGGAGGAAGGTGTTCATTTGTGGCAGCAATCTAAGGGGTAAATTTCTTGTGCCCTCAGTATCCTTTCAGTAAAATTCGAAAAAAGTGCCAAAGGTTCACGCTAACATTGCCGTCCATTGAACATTACAGCTTTTTAGAAAGTCGAGCGTTACCATTAGCGTCGTCCCCTGACCTCGAGCGGATCAGAGTCCTTTCAACAATTGCATTCCAAAGTTTCCTTCTCTAGCAGCCTTGCGACAAAAATCTTACAAGTACGAAAGAAAGAAACAAGAAATATATAATAAATGATGATGACAATAGTAATAATATAATAACCAAAAAATAAAGAATAGTTTTGACTAGGTGCCTAGGGCGACCATGCGGTCTGCTTGCTGACACACAGAAACTTATGCCAACAACAATCATTGTGGAAAAAATTAAGCATAAAAATCTCAATGTATTGAGTAAAATACATGATACATAACGTGACGACATAGACTGAGGCGCCCAACAGCGTGTCAGGCCTAAACAGGCCTGCGTCAATGCCACGCCAGCGAAAAGGGCGACGAAGAAGAAAGAAATAAGACTGAACCAGATGAGGCATTCGGAAGATAGTCGTCCCTTTGAATCTCGTCCCGTTGAACACTCAAATCCGACCAATTGGTGACCCGGACGAACGACTCTTTCGCGTGTCGCTCGCCCTCTTCAAAGATGAATTTGGCTAGCGGTAAATCGCCTACGCCGGAAGCATAGAATACATTGAGGTCTTTCACGGCATTCCAAATCAAGCTGCCGAAATGTTGGGCAAAGAACGCTACGGTTTACGGTTTGCCCAGGTGGAGGCATCAGTCTGGCTCCATCACATCCGCCATCACAAACAACGAAGCACCTCCATGTGGTCGTGCTGGCAAGGCTTGCCAGACGAGCTAGAACGCTGTACCCTGGCCCAGGCCACTTCGAACCAGTACGAGCTTCTTAAGGCAGCCGGTGAAGCTCGGCACTCTGATCCTCACAACAAGACAAGTGTCCCAATACAATCGTGGGATGTGCTCCGGCAGGAAGCAGCGTCTACTTTTTCCAGCTTTCAGAGTCCCTGTTGACCCGTGTATCCTGTCCACCTGAAAACTTACGCTCCCGCACGACTAATGAAAGATACCTAAAGCCATTGCTGTTGATGCTGGTCTTGCTGCAACAACAGGCACTGAGAAGAATGGCGTACTCAGCTTTTCAAGCAGAATTTGGAACCAGGCTGAGTCAGGCGGCTTACAGCACCTGGACCAATCGCTCACATTTCTCGCTACCGGTCAAACACGTCCGTCACTGAGCCGGACGGTGCAGTACGTTTTGCGCTGGGCAGACCGACTATGCCTCTAACGCTTCGCAGTGCGATAGGCGTCACTGAAATTACTCCGCTCGTTAGAAATACAGACGAGCAAGGTTCATCTCCGAACTCCACTGTTGACATCCGGCACGTGCGAGGATGAAAAATACCGCTTCGGATCGGCCTTTCCGAGAATGGAGCCCTCTCCGTCCAACTCATCATAGTGCGTTTCTCGAAGAAGCGATGGCTCAAGCACAACACGATCTCCTCATTCGGCTGGCATGCGACAAAAACAATCACTACTGGAACTGAGAAATATTCCATTTCCACTTGCCTTCGTATACCAATACGCGCGACCTATCAACCAACACCACACCCACGCCCTTACGTACAATGGCCCAATTTTTGAATAATATCAAAGCGAGCGTCGACCGCCAGGACGGCCAGTAGCCATGCCGCAGAGAGTCGCGTGGCGACATGGGAGTGGGGGAGAGGTTACGCGCGTCCGCATGACACCTTCTGGCGGGAGCGTCGTCTGCAAGGCTATTCCATTGACGTCGCACAGATCCCTGCTCCGTAGCAAAGGAGGGCAGAGGCGCTTTCGCAATGTCGAGGTGCATCGTCGATACGCCTCCTCTTGGATTGTCGTTCACAATCCTATTAACGCTAGCTTCGCTGTGTAACCCCAACTGTTGTCTTTGCGATTTCCATTTGCCGTCATGCCTGGCCCATCGACACTCCCCCCAGCACGTTCCCGTGTTTCCCTACCGCACCTCGAGGTGGCATAAAGCGCGCGCGCCCGCTGGCCAAGAAAAGTAGCGACTATCCGGCTACGCAGGCTGGGGATGACGACATCAACAACAAAATTTATAATACAAAACACCAAGCGGAAACCCTGTCTATACTCTGTTTCACTTTGTGTTGTACCGCAGCCGACGCTACGACCCATCTTGGCTAGTCCATCGCTAAAAGTTTGCAAGTGGCCTTCCCGTTGGGTGCAACTGAACGAGGAAGCACGATGTCACGTGGCAAGGTGAAAGCAGTGGATTGGTTTTATGGCTCGTAGCATTGTCTCTGGTATATAGTTTAATGCGACGATTGCAATGAGTTTGTCGTGTCAGGGTATTTTTCATTTTTGTTGGTGTTCGACAAAAATAAACGCAAGCATGAAATGAAAAAAGTGAAATTAAACTCGAGATGACGCTTGGTTTATGCCACGCCTCGAAAGCAGTATCACCCAGCAAGCGCTGTTCAGATCTTTGTGAAAGGCGGTTAGGCGTTATGCGGCAGATAATGAAGAGGGGGATGTAATACGGCTAACGGAATAACGTAGCAGACGACGCTCGCAACGGAGTGCTTTGTGCGCACGCGCGTAATCTCTCCCGTGTCGCCCCACTTCTCCTCGGTATCAGCGCTGGTCGTCCCGGCGGCCGACGCTCGCTTGATATTGATCAAAACATTGGCTACTGTACCTCTGCCACTTCGAGAACAGTATTTGAGGCCCTACACAATGCTAGCCATCCGGGAGTCTGCTCCACACAGCGGCTTATCACTGCTGAGCTATGTATCCCGAATGAAAAATCCATCAATGTAACCCTGTTTGGCAATCAATGTTTTTTAGTGGACCGCCGACTGTGCCCGACTGTACGTCAAGCATGTCTAATTGGCCAACAAGTTACTCTGACCGACAGTCAAACTCCAGTCAGACCCCGCTTGTCCGCTTTCTGATGGTTTCCTGGTGGCAGGCAGCCGCGCGAAATGCCGTCAAGATATCTTGGTGGCGATTTCGATCGTACATCGATTGTCTCGACTGTACGTCAAAAAGCTTTTATCTGCAGACAGATGTACGGTCAAAGGACGACGTTCTTTCGGGATACCACTAATTGTCAAATCTATAAAATTAAAAATAATCTATGCATCGAAAAAACGATTTTCGGGACGGGAGCCCATAAAACCGCTGATGTTAGAGATATGACACGCAACCGACCGACAACCTGATCGAAGTCCGCCGAAACGCCGAACACGCCGCTTTCGCTTCGCCCATAGCTTGGCCGCCGAGCTTCCGTGGATGATCGCTCTCGACTTGTTTTGTTTGCCCGCTTCCTCCAACCTGTCGATCCTGCCCGGGCTCTACAATGGCTTATGTTTAGTAGAATTTCTATCGACAAGACCCAGCCTGTCGTGAGTTCCGACGATGTAAGGGACTTTAGCGTTGTAGTTGAAGACGACAGGAGTGTGCCAGGTCTACTGGGCCGGAGACGCGCGAACAAAAGGATCGTTCTACGACGCGAAAGTACTCTACATGGCAGGTGAGAGGAACTGAAGTACAGCGATTGATGTACGTGTGCTTCCATGACATACTGAAGGCTTAACTGCATATGCAGCGAAGCAGTTCTTTAGGAGCGATGCGCTCATTGTCGGCATCTCGCGCTGCACCAATTAAAATGCTCCTGACTCGGTCAGGAGGTTTGAGCTAGAAAGTTCATACCTTTCCATCTGGCATGCGGCTATTGGCCTTACCGCTGTGTCGCACCTCATTATTATTGTTTTATGAAGGGTGCAGACAAAAACCATCCGCGAGCGTAGTTCAGATATGTCTGCTGCTCGCGTTCGTCCGTAAGCCAGGGCTTACTGTCGTGGCATGCATGCTTGCTCTCTAGCTTCAACGGAGTGCGCACAGCTTTTATCGAATTAAAGTGTATACGGTCGTCCCGAAAGGTTCAGACATCGAGGGCGTTTCTTAGAAACATGCTTACGGTGCATCTGGTCCCGTTTGTAAACGAATGTACCCTTTGCCTGAAAAACGCAAAATTTCAAAAGTGGGAAAAAAAGCAAAGGACGGCGCACACATTTCCTGATTTTTGATGGCATGAATTACATTCATTTGAAGGTTTGTGGACCGGGTTCACAGCCATGCAAGATGGTCACCTTGGCTAGGAACCGTTTCGTAGCCATCCAAGATTGCCACCTCGCAATTTGAGCTTTATATAAAGAGTAACGCTATACGCACCCGGAGTGCACCCCGGACGGGAAATGGCTGTACACGCTCCGCTAAACTCGTATAAAAGGAATAGGTGAAATCGGGTTTTCTAAGCGATGGCATAGCATAAGGGTAGGTATCCGCGTTGTGCCGCAAGTGGACGCGGGTTCGATTCGCGGTGGACCTACTTTTTTTCTTTTAGCTTTTATTCTCTCGAAGATTTGTTTTGTCGAGGCATTTGGCGATATATATGAGCGCATATAGCTATTTCGTCCGAAATGCTCTCCGGTTACGTATAGCTTTAATCTTGTATATAAAAGCTGCCCGTTGCTGATGAAATTCCCTTGGCAGTAGGCAGTCAGACGTCATCTGATGGATTATCAGGCCACGTTCCACCAGGGCTGCTGACTGGCAGTCACTGCCTCCCAAATTACGTATCTTGATCGAATTTTCATTAGAATGGCCCAGCCTAAATGCTGACGTACGGTGGTGGACCAAGAACTGTCTTCAGTGTCAGCGGGTCAAGATTCCCAGACATACAGTATTAGCCCTTGTCCATTTCCGGCTCCCTAAAACAATGTTTGTGTACATACATCTCGACCTTGTTGGATCTTTGCCTCATGACAAGTTTTCAGATACCTGCTCACCTGCGTTGTGCTCAGGGTACTCATTGCAAGTGAAACCACAGCTTCGTGTCCAACCACCTTCACATCGTAGATTAGAGCCCCAAATTTTTAAACGTGTACTTTAAAGTGAGTATTTTGTAAATGAAAAGTACGTATTAAAAATATTCTGAGGACACCTAGCAACTTTTTTATGAGTTGTGCGTGCTGAAAGCTGTGGATGTCGTTCTTCCCGCTCCCTTGGTTCACCTGCTGTGCCAGCGGCGTGGACGGCCAAGACATTTTGCTACTGCCAAGGTTTGCGGCCGCCGAGGGATACAGATGCCTCAGGCGCCGCGACGTTGCTTGGCGCCGAGAGGGAACAGAAGCGCCCCCCTCTCCCCATGCACACCCATCGCACACTATCATAATGGTGCCTCGCACATTTTTACAATATTGCGCTCCCACGTTTAATAAAAATAACTGTCAGACATGCAACTGGCAGAAAAAAGACAGAATCCTGCTCTCAGAGTAAAGGTTACTCTCCTCTTGGCGTATTGGTACATACCCTGCTCCGAGCTCCCATATATCGGGGGAAAAATATCACCTAAAAAGCGCGAAAATACAAGCGACGAGGAAGTAGACAGACAAAAGCACAGTCGCAACTGGTTTTTGTTTGTGAAAACAATATTATCGATAGCTTCGAGCTAATCTATAATCTCTTCCTAAGCTCCTGAATTAACCCCCGTAACAAGAAGAAATAATCATTCACCGGTAAGGGAAGGGGCGTATCACTTACGCCATTTTTTGCCCGCGCCGCCTTAATTTTGAAGGCCTCATGCAGCTCTCTGAGAAACACTATCCGGGTATCTGGCCAGGAACCCGGTGTCGCCAAACGGCGGGGCACATGTGCAACGACTTTGCAGTGAGTGGCAAGATGTCCCAATGGAGTGGCTTTCGTCGCCGCGGTTTGTTGACGTGCGGGATCATTGAAACACCTTTCCGCCTGGCCGATATAAGACGAGCTGCATGACTTTGGAATTTCGTAGACATACTACCCATAGTACGCACATATTTTTGCGGCAGGCCTGGTGTCACAGAGATCTTTCAATGCAATGGGATGGTTGATCCCTGCGGCACAGCCGCTCCGCTTAATGGGTGCAGTGACCACCGGCACTGTCGCGGTGCGAGGGCAACTTTCTTAAGATTATGCGTGACTTTTTGCATATATGGGGGTAACACCGGCCTCGTGGTGTTCCTCTCGCGGAGCTGCCTCTGTAATCCTTTAATCTTTTTTTACTAGTCTCTTTGCCATCTTGATCAGAGTGCCCTGGGGGAAGCCCCGTTCCGTATTCTCAAGCTTCGCAACCTGTTCATCAAAACTTCCTTGCGCTCCTGTGCCTGAAGGAGTTTTTAATGGCCGCCTCTAAGCACATAAACACAATAGACAGTTTTAGTGTAAGCGTTGCTGGCTCTTACAGCACGCAATACGCAATGGTATGGCGTACGCCAAAAAGGACCTGCTCGGACCGAATTTAGTTGTGCGTTGCTGCACCGAGAAACACCGCGCATGATCTTGGTTAAATTTGCTAAGAGCCGTGAGAATTCCGCGTTGACTTATGGCGCGACCATGCTCCCTGGAAAGAAATGTT
The DNA here is from genome assembly GCA_037355805.1 of Ixodes ricinus. Lineage (NCBI taxonomy): Eukaryota > Metazoa > Arthropoda > Arachnida > Ixodida > Ixodidae > Ixodes > Ixodes ricinus. The sequence continues at coordinate 52,437 of JAZHYW010000596.1, read as the reverse complement.
GAAAAATTTAAACGTGTCCAATCATTTTATTTCAAATTAAACCAAGCCGCCAGCTGCCTCGTCAAGCGCGCTTTTCTGCGGGTACAGAGGCTAGGAGTACGAGTGTGTAGCCAAATTCGATCACGGAGCTTCGTCCGTCGTCCGTGGAATCGGCAGCTTTTATCAATGCTATCGCGGAATTAAATTTATGACCTGCGGATGTCCAGTGCATAGGGAGAACTTCGGCGATTTCTTTTAAAGTCGTTCGTCCGTTGGCGATGAACTGTGCGAATAGGCTTAGCGTTGAGCAGATCGCAGCGTTGACGCACATTCCGAGCGGCGAACATTTTCACTGTGCACTCCTTCAGCTGCACGGCGATCTGATTCGACCGCCGTAGGTCCCGGAAAGAATTGCCGAGCTGAACACTACGCAATTTCACGAAACACAGAACTTCGAAAACACCACGTCGCCCTTGCTGCGCCAGTCGAGGTAACCGCCATCTTGAAACTGGCGCTCTCGTTGGGTTCGAGATCTCTCGAGAGCGTCCGCAAGCCCGCTAGCCCGCCACGCAAAATCCCCAGCGTTGCGTGCCTACGCAATACGCTAGCTCTTCTATTGCGTTCTGCGCACGCGCACGCCCGACCTGCAATTTTATTGCGTACACAAGGCTTTAGCAGACGATCCACTAAAACTGTCTAATACTTCTTTTCACGACTTTCGAATGGGCAGAGCTATACGGGAGAATGGCCTTTTTTGACCTTGGCGGGTACGTCCAGCAAATGCGGTCCTTAGGAGACTTAACCGAAGATCCAGGAACTGAAAATGTCCCTCCCTTGGCTCCTCGTGCATAGAGTTTGATCCACTGCCACAAGTCCTAAACACTTCCAACACTTCCTTCACTTCGCATTCTTGTGCGTCAACCTGATTATTCAGAATAAGGAAGTCATCCAAAAATCTATTTATTTACTTATCGAAGCTATAAATAATATTGTTTTCACAATAAAAATTCAGTTGAGAGTGCGCCCTTGTCTGTGTACTTTCTGGTCCTTGTATATTTGAGCTTTTTAGGTGACTATGAAAAACTGGCCGAAATTGCTACGTTAATGCAGAAAAGAAAAGAGCGCCATCTTTGTAATTTGTAAGTGCCATTTCGGCATCCAGCGAGACGTCGTTCTAACGAATGTTGTGAACATGAATTGTTATTGATTCAAAATCTCAACAAAGCGATTATTGAGTCCCTGCAGGTTCTGCAGCGTGAGCTCCGTGCTTTGAATGGTGCTCGGGCTCACGCATTTCTCCTCATGCTCTGATCTGCGGTGCGCCGCCATAGTCGGCCCATGCCAATGCCACCACACTTGGTTTAGCATGGAGTCACTGAATGAGATACGTCTTAGAGTATCGGCACTCTTTTCCCCGATATTTTTCTGTTCGCCGCCATATTGGTGGTCAGTAACAAATCAAACACAACTGCCGATCGTCATGATTCAAAACTGTAACTTCCCCAGCATTAGTTTCGGTGTTAAGAAGCTTATGTAATATATAATTGTTTAAACATATGTGGAGGACGAAAAAGTGTTTCCTGTGAGTTAAGATACAGCTTCAGAGAACTGACAACCATGAATTTAAGCACCAATATCCGTAAGTGTTATTACTTTGAAGCATATATCTTATTTAGTGGCTCTAGTTTAGCCCGACCTCACGGGCACAGAAAGAGAACGAACAGCTTGGCCTCGCGCTCTCATCAAATGGTAAACTAGAACCAAATATTCAAAACTTAGGTTCTTACAAGCCAACCAAACGAAGGCCATCTGGCACGCCCTGATCTGAAAAAAAAAATATATATATATATATATATCGTGGGTTTATTTTGACCAATTTGAGAACTTTGGACGTGCAACTAAATCTCAGATTGACTTCCGTCAGGTTTCTGCGCACTTCGGTCGGTATTCAAGCACGACAAATAGGGATTCATAAGACAACGTGTTGGCTCAAAGCCACTGAGACGTTTGCATGATTTGTGTTCTTCTTTAATATGATTGCCATGTAAAAGCCACAAAGGTAATTGTGAAACAAAATACAGTTGAATCATTTCGACAAGCACAGTTCGAATGCGAAAATGATTTCTGCAATTGATAAAAAACATATTAATTTATATTTGCATACGTGGCGGAATCCTAACTGGCGGAATTGCTTTCATGGCGCCCATTTTATTTGGACCGCATTAGTCATGTGTACGGACGCACAGTAGAACGCGCGCCAAAGCAGATGTTGTGTACCCTCAGCCTCGCGCTTGTTGTTCTGACATCTCTGGCTCGCTCACTGCGGGCATCCAGGCATCTGACACCCCAACATACGGCGCTTTTTCTGTCTTTCCCTTGGCGTTCCTAGCGGCACACGACGGAAAATGCCCATCAAGCTATTCTCGGACCCGTATCGCAACCGGTATTTTAGATTAAGGAACCGCAGCTTGCCCCAAAAACTGAATAGGGCTAATTTGAGGTCTAATAACATTATTCACGTGTAATATATCGATATGGAATTTCTGGAAAATATAATATTAATAAATGCTTCGTAATTTAATTGTCTCGTAGTTTTGATTAGTTGTCGTGATTCCGTTGTTATAACACGATAAAGTAATCCCATCTTAAACTTTATTTTTTATTCCAAAAATGTTCACTATCTGTACAGTTAGTCGATTACAGTTTTAATTCATTACATCAAACAGATCGTTTACGCATATTATCGTGGACGATGGAATGTTGTACCTAGAGAAATATGTTTTTTTTTCAGTATAAGAGAGTGTGGTCTATTAAATGCTGAATAATAAACTAACAACTCAAAATAATTGTAATATTGAGACATTAAAATAAATTCGAAAAACTGTTTTTTTTTAATTTTACATTAACTCTATGACTGCAGGATACAAAGAATAAAAGTAACAAACCGTCAAAAAGGAGCAAAACGTTATGAACGGATGGGTGGCACCTTAAGATCTGCATATCGGGAATTATAATTTTCAAGATAAGCGTTTCTGACCATTTCCCTTTAATCAAGTTGCGAATGGTATTTCTAAGGAGCGTTCGGAATAATCCTGCTATGAAAAAAAAAATCACTTTAGTGACTATAGATGTCATCCCAAAACTACGAATGAAAGATCCTTGCTAAAACAAAAGTTAGTTGATTAATTTTCGCGCACGAGCCTAGCAAGACGAAAAACAGATTCAATTATAAATTTAACCGGTGACTGTGCCAGGAGAAGGAAACCATGTTGACAGTGGTATAAAAAGAATACCAGGATAGGCCACTCCTATCAGCTCCTCTGCCCACTCACTGCATTTTCATTAACAGTTTTCATCGAGCGCAACGAATCACGCATATTTGCACAAAGAAAGTAAAACCATAAGTGTAGGCAAATAAAACTGCACACTGGAGCAACCCTTTTTAATTTTATATTAACTCGAAGGTAAATTCATTCAGGATGCCTTATCATTTTAAAGTGTAGTTGTGGAACTGATAAGCCCTCGTTACACAATCTTTACGAGCAGCGTCCGTAGCACATATGGCATTCCTGTCACTGTGATTTCGAGCTTGCATAAATGTGGAAATAAGCGAGTCCACAAAGTGCGATACCTTCACAAAGAGCAAAGGTTTCTCCGGGTGATAGCAGTCGTCTGGCCCGTCAGAAATGACACCAACAAGAGTCCACCGACCGTTGTCTTCGTACATCAAGGGTCCTCCGCTGTCTCCCTGAAAATAAAGTATCAGAAATTATTAGCCTTAATGGCTTTCTTATATTAAACAGAAAGATTCGTAATGTGTGTTCATGAAACAGACCACGTTTCTCAGCGTGATTGACTAGGAGCACTACTGCTAGTAAAGTGAGGTTGTACCGCATAAGCGCTAATTGCTTTAACTTTTTCAAGTAACAAACAAATATACACAGAAAGAATTAAAGAATAGACAAAGAGTTGTTGCTTCTAAAATAATGCATTCATTTGAGATGCTTGCTTGTCCACAAAGGTCGGACAAGGTTATACATTTCAATGCGTGCGATATTAAGAGCAGTAAATATCCCCCGTTGTTCACGCAACCTTTCAAATATATTGACCTGCCTTAATATTATTTGTAGACAGAGCATTGGAACTTTAACTTTACGATATTGATTCATACTAAGCTGCACCAATGTTGGTTCTTCAAATACCAAAATGATTTGCTGGGCGAGTTGGATAGACATCTTGACTAAAACAGCGCAAATAATTTACGTGAGGAAGAGACAACAGGAAGGAAAGAGCGCTGACTCACAACTGAGGTTTTAATAATGAGGTAGTGAAAGAGAAGAAAGGTGTCAATGGCGTTAAAATTATTAAAATTAAAAACCTCTTTCTAAGGGCTATTTCAACGGAATGTCAAATTGCATTTTTAAGTAACCTAAGTGAATAAATCTATGTACAAATATTCAGATGTGTTCTACAAAGTTGACGGTGACCCAACGGTTACTACCAGAAAAAGGAAGAAACACGATGTCTACGGTGACCCAAAGGGTGTTGGCTTCCACTGAATTGAAAATTGAGAAGAAAGAAAAGGAAGAAAACAATAATTTAGGGACTAAAATTCAAAAATTGAAGCTCTTTCGCCGTCAAAGCAATCGAAGGCGTACTTATGCAGGCTAGGCCCTTGTTCGCGATCTTGCACGCCTCGTACACCTCTCTAGTCTTTTTTTCTTTAAAATGTTTAAGCACCTTAGTCTCAGAGAACCTTGGTGTGCACCCGCAATCTCTCACATGCACAGCAAGATGGCCCGCTGGCGTTGAGTTTAGAGAAAGTGCATGTTCCCTGAGTCTCACATTGATGCACCTTCCAGATTGTCCCAGATACACCTTTCCACATGTCAACGGTATTTCGTAGATGATGCCGCTGTGACAATCCACGAACTTCCTTGCATGGTTGATTTTACATCGGTCGTGTGTATCCTGCTGCTCGTTGATTTTTGGACATAATCTTTTAAGTTTATCGGGCGCTGTGAGGAGGATAGGAACTTCAAACTTTGCGGCTACTCTTTTTAGGTTGTGGGACAGACGGTGAAGGTAGGGCATTACCACAGGTCGGATCTTATTTCGGTTGGGACTTCCTCTTTGGCGTTGTTTTAACATGCTCTCCACGATGGTGGAAATAACTGAAGTCGGGTACCCTGATGCGCGAAGTCTCTGTAGCTGGATGTTGAAGCTCTCTCCTGCTGTGTGGTCGCAAGACTTCTTCAGAGCCGCCCCCAACGTACTGGTAACAATTCCTCTCTTGACGAGCTTAGTGTGTGCTGAGTCATATTGCAGAAGACTTTTCTTTGTTCGTGGGGCGTACATCCAGCAGACACTGTCGTCGTGGAATGTTATTTTTAGATCTAAGAATTGGAGGGACTGGTTTTCCGGCCATTCATGCGTGAACTTTAGTCCCCCGGCGTGTTCTTCGAATGTCGTTTGAACGGATTCCATGAACTGTGTCTCACATTTGGGTCGGGCATTGAGGAGGATGAGATAATCATCTACGTATCTGAATATACGACTAACCTGGGGAATGTCAAGGCTGTCATCAATGGCTCTATTACATTTCGAGAGGTAAACATCAGTCAAAGCAGGAGCTACACAGGATCCTATACAGATTCCCTCTTCTGTATGTAGGGTTCTCCATTGAACGTTACCCAGTTAGTTCAGTGGCCTATCCGTCGATGCTCGAAGATTTATTCTACTGCCATACCTCACGAGTGGGATGCTTACTGCTTTGAGAGAACACATTGAAGCCAATGGAGAAGTTGCATTTCAGAACAACTGTGGAATGGCAGTGGATTCCTTCCTTGAGCTTCTACGGTTCTACTTGAACTCAACTGTGGTAACGTTCAATGGAGAACCCTACATACAGAAGAGGAATCAGCTGGAGCGCACTAGCAGGAGAGAGCTTGCAACATCCAGCTACAGAGACTTCGCGCATCAGGGTACCCGACTTCAGTTATTTCCACCATCGTGGAGAGCATGTTAAAACAACGCCAAAGAGGAAGTCCCAACCGAAATAAGATCCGACCTGTGGTAATGCCCTACCTTCACCGTCTGTCCCACAACCTAAAAAGAGTAGCCGCAAAGTTTGAAGTTCCTATCCTCCTCACAGCGCCCGATAAACTTAAAAGATTATGTCCAAAAATCAACGAGCAGCAGGATACACACGACCGATGTAAAATCAACCATGCAAGGAAGTTCGTGGATTGTCACAGCGGCATCATCTACGAAATACCGTTGACATGTGGAAAGGTGTATCTGGGACAATCTGGAAGGTGCATCAATGTGAGACTCAGGGAACATGCACTTTCTCTAAACTCAACGCCAGCGGGCCATCTTGCTGTGCATGTGAGAGATTGCGGGTGCACACCAAGGTTCTCTGAGACTAAGGTGCTTAAACATTTTAAAGAAAAAAGACTAGAGAGGTGTACGAGGCGTGCAAGATCGCGAACAAGGGCCTAGCCTGCATAAGTACGCCTTCGATTGCTTTGACGGCGAAAGAGCTTCAATTTTTGAATTTTAGTCCCTAAATTATTGTTTTCTTCCTTTTCTTTCTTCTCAATTTTCAATTCAGTGGAAGCCAACACCCTTTGGGTCACCGTAGACATCGTGTTTCTTCCTTTTTCTGGTAGTAACCGTTGGGTCACCGTCAACTTTGTAGATCACATCTGAATATTTGTACATAGATTTATTCACTTAGGTTACTTAAAAATGCAATTTGACATTCCGTTGAAATAGCCCTTAGAAAGAGGTTTTTAATTTTAATAATTTTAACGCCATTGACACCTTTCTTCTCTTTCACTACCTCATTATTAAAACCTCAGTTGTGAGTCAGCGCTCTTTCCTTCCTGTTGTCTCTTCCTCACGTAAATTATTTGCGCTGTTTTAGTCAAGATGTCTTCAAATACTTCCCATGATAGCATGGAAATGCGTTCCCCTACCTCGCCTTTTTTATTTTCTTTTTATTTTCAATATTTACAATATGGTTGACGTCGGTCTGAACATCTCGTCTCCGCTGCCCGCGATCCTGATTGCCGACTCTTCGTGATCACCTTGATTCAGGATGCAAGTAGGAAGCTGAGCTCAGCAAAAACCGAAAAACCAAGGGTCGGGAGCTGTGTGGCTGGTCAGGGCAGCTGTCTTTTGTTACCGGGTCACCACAAATGCTTCCCCCCCCCCCGCCCTGGTGAGCAGGCGGAGGTGACTGAGCGTTTATGTTCCTGAGGAAACAATTGTCGTGAGGTTTCATCAGGTTTTGTTCCGACTCAAGTTGCAGGCATTGTCCGTCTGGAGCTGAGCTTGCAGAGGTCTTCGAAATGATGTTGCATCTTGTACACAAAAATCGGAGTCAAGCTGGGCAGCCTTAGCTCTGTCTAACGAGACGACTTTCTTGTTGCGTTTTACCAGAAGTGTCATGGTTTTGTCACTGCGTCTCAGAACCTGAAACGGTCCATCGTATGTGGGCTGTAGGGGTTGCTTGACTCCGTCATTTCTGAGAAAGACGTTTGCAGAGCAGAATATCAGCCGAAATGGACGTGTAACGTGTCGACGGTACCCTTGTCTCAGGAACGACGGAGGTCCTGCATGAGGATACGCAGTCGTTTGACATAGTTTTCGGCACTCTCAACTTTGGTGTCACTTGCTTGGTTGAAGAATTTTCCTGGCAGACGAAGTGAGGTGCCCTACACCAACTGGGTCGTGTAACAGTTAATTGATATCTGTTTTGAAAGCTGTTCGTATGCCGAACATAACTAAAGGTAGGGCTTCCGGCGCCGCAGTGCTTTTGGCTAAGCCTTGATTGTGGTGATGCAAGTAAAAAGCTGAGCTCACCGAAAACCAAGGTTCTGGAGCTGTGTGGCTAGGTCAGGGCAGTTATCTCTTGTTAACGGGTAACCACAGTAGTTATAGAACATAAACAAAATGAATTAATATTTTTTCTAGCTAACCATGTTTTTAGTATTCCCAATCGAGAGCTGTTCTACTGACCTTTAAAACAGAAGCGCGTAATTTTATTCGTGCAGAGAAGTGTAGCATCTAACTGAACGCATAACGACGTTGAAACCTCGACAGAAGTAGGGCGCACTCCTGGACATAAAAAGTCGTTATCAGGCACGTAGCCAGGATTTTGTTTCGAGGGGGGGGGGGGGGCGCCCATGACAAAAGGCTGTATGAGGGGGAGAAGGGAGAGGAGGCCCCAGCAAAATGGAAGCTTTCGGGGGGGGGGGGAGCCCGGGCCCCATGCCTCACCCCCCTCCTCCCCCTGGATACGTGCCTGGACGCTATTATACTCCGTTTTATTACAAGTGCGAGCAAAAAACAGGCTACAACAACCTATCTTTCACGCTAACGATTTCCTTAGCACGTGCTCTCAGCCAACCCTATTGAGAAAACAAAACGTCTGTGGCGCCCACAAGGATTTCCTGAGAGGACCTGAGGGGCCTTTCAAATATCCTAAAAGGTCCAATGCGCCCACCAGCCACCTCTAGTAGGTCTGTGGGGCCCGCCAATATATTCTTTTGAGAGCTGTGCGTTCCTTCAAAATTGTTCTAAAAGGTCTGTGTGGCCTTTCATGGTCGCACTAAAGGGTCTGTGATGCCTACTAGACTTTACGGAGAGGCCCTTGTAGAAATCATCTGAAGACGGGAGTGCGTAAACGTGTTGTGTTCATCGACAGCCCGCATCGCTAACGCAATTGTGTACACCTGCTGTGTCGCTGCGTTTATTTGTCCATCGTGTAGACGCAATAGGAAGAGAATATTGCTTTGATTGAGACTCATTCAGTGCAAATGATGCGCACTTTTTGCCGCTCCATTCGGGGACAGAAGTCTATCGAGCTAGTTTTATAAAACGATCTTGCCTCGAGAACTCGGTGGCGCGAGTTGGCCACACAGCGGCGCAGCCGCGCGCCCAACAACGTAGTAAGCCAGGCCGGTGCGAAATATGTGCCATATGCGACGGACAGCAGAGTACAGTGGGCTCGTACGTATTGTTTACCTTGACTCATTTTTGCTGGCACCATTTGCGTTTTTACGGCTTTCCAATATTTACGAATTCAAGGCCCACCAGCGCGTGATCGTGGCTTTAGAAACGGAACGTTGAAAACGCAATGTATTGAGAAGTTGCAGGCATTAGATCACAGCTTGCAACCGTTTCTTCGGGCGGCCGAAGCGAACGCCGCACTCCGGAAATCACGCCTTCCCTTAAAGGAGCTGTGCAACAGTTTCAGTGCTTTGCTTAACTAATGTGAGAGTTGGTGTATTGACCTTTCTAAAGTAAAGAACAAAAAACCGCTTTTGACTGCATGTCCTGCTTTTTATTTTAAAAATGGACAAAGATTGAGTTTTTCGACGCCTCCCAACTCCTTCACTAACTTCCGAGTCATGTGCGCTGTGACGTCAATGGGGAAGGCGCGGGGTTCCGGTGAAGCTCTCTCTTAGAACCATCAGTGAGCAGCGAGGACTCATCCGCTCGCGACCGCGTAACCACGTGCTGGCGGGCGCAGCGCGAACAATATGGTGAAAGGAGGAAAGTCTCATCCGGGTACGGCCATACTCGTCCGGCTCTGTCCCTCCTCCCTTTCCGGCTTCTGGCGGCTGTTCCGCTGCTGACGGTTTTGTGGACCTAGAATAGATGGCGCCACTGAAACTCCGTGTAATAAAAGTTGTGTCGATGATAACAGGTTTCTGACGCATTTATATGTATGTTGGAACGACAAGATTTATAGAAAAGTTACCGTTTTATCGAGCAGGTATTCTGCACAACTTGCTATCTTTCTACAAGATTCCCCGTTGACGTCATCCCGCGTGTTTCTCATGGCCGCCACTCGCGGCTGCAGGTCGAGGAATATTCTCAATTTTGCCTCGGCGATTACGCGGCGGAATCGCAACATTTCGAAGGAAGGAGGTGTGTTTTCTGTCCTTTGTGACAAGGTGAACAATGTCAAAAGTAGAAAACGCCAATTCTTTCAACGTTAAAATCGTTGCACAGCTCCTTTAAGGGGATGGGCCGGGCACGTTGGTGGGTTGGCGATGACGCCCTCCGGAATGTGCAGTGCCCTGAAAGCAAAGTAGTCCGGTTTTCCCAGCGCTCGACTGGGAGGAATGCCCTGAATTTAGAGTCGACGTGACATTTCCGCGTCCCTAGAAAAAAGGAAGGGATTGGTCAATCATAGCGTCCTCTATACTCAGAAAGCCTTGCAGTTCGACGACGAAGCCATAGAGTGCCCGGTCGAAAATTTGGAGCGCGGGGATACGGATCACAAAGTATCAAAGAGCCATTTCTCAGGGGAACCTGGATTTCAGCAAACAGCTTTTGCAGCGGCGAGTTCCTGAAACACACTTGTTAGCTCGGGAGAATTGCATTTCGGCGTCTCGCCGCAGCTGGGCGCCAGTCACGTGGCTAACATCCTCTCCATCCGTTGTCTGCCACTCCACTTTTTCCATTTTGGCGGCCGATTCTCGTGGCCATCTGGAAGGCCTTGTCAGCATATAGGAGGCTATGGGTCAATGGGCTGCCTGTGGCAACGGTCGCTGGTCGTCGGGAAAGTCTTTGTTCCTGCTGGCTGTTGACGCTCGCTCGTTCGTGGGAGAAGTGGTCATACCGCAGGACGATGGGCAACGGCTGCCTCTGTCGGTGCGCCAGCGAGCCAGGTGAGTTCGTGTGAAGGCGGTGTTTGTGCGAATGAAGTTTGTGCATTCCTGCGGCGACTTTCCTCGGCAGGTTCTTCGGGAGTCTGGGCGGCATGGGGCTGTTTTTAACCTTTGGGTGGTGCACACGGATGGCCCTCCTGACCAGGAGTAGTGCGCCCGACAACGCAGCCACGATGGAGGTCGGGCAAGCGTCGTCGCCCTGGGCTGAAGCCGCCAGGCTATCCGCTTCCTCATTCCCTCCAATGCCGCAGTGGGCCGGCAGCCACTGGAAGGCCTGTCTCCATTCTTGGCGCTGCAGCATGATCGCCGCGTTCGCCACCTCTCCGGTGAGTGGTGGTGCGTGCACCAGGTTGGCGAGCTGGGTTAGTGTGACCTCCGAGTCGCTCAGGATTACCAGGCGGTCGGGCGCACTCTCTGCTTTAGCCAAGGACAGTGCCCGGCGAAGCGCCGCCAGCTCGGCCGTCGCCGAGGATGCAAAGGAGAATCGCTCGCTGCTCGTGCTCCGAAATCTGTTGACACTGCTGCGGCTGTTACTGTGCGTGCGTCGTGGTCGACAGACCCGTCCGTGAAGCATCGTGGCCATCTCTTTAAGCGCTCTTTGTGTTTCGGGCCCTTCGAGGTCGGCGTTGAGTTCCACTCTGGGCGGTGGTGCACTTGTTCGGTTTTATTAGTTGAACTACCATGGTCTCAGGAATTTGCTCAGCGGCATTGTGAGTACCTCGAAATATATTTTATTTCTGACAAACTACTTGGACTGTCCCTATTTTGTCTGATGATGTTAGTCTGCAGCTGCTTGCGCGCGGGTGTGAGTAAACGCTTTACGTATATTTTGGTCTGTCGCGGCTTTCCTGAAAGCTGCATTTCTAAGGTACGTTGGCTAAGGGATTAGTAGGCTGAAAGGGTAAAGTCTGAAGTCTTGAAGGTCTGGTAGGATTCCATAACACATCAGGGCTGAACGGCCTGAAATGTCTTTCTTCATTAGGGAATAGCTACGAGTTTCCCTTCCTAACATAAAGAGAGTGCGGGCGCTTTATTACGTCCCACAAAACAACCTTAAGTTGGAATGTTGAGCGCTTCGCACAAACATGTTCCACAAGCGTGAAGCGGGTAAACTCACACGGACTGACACTGAGCAAGAAGTTTCTTTATCGCGGTGCAATTTCAAGAACTATTTCTTTCAATCTTTCCTTCACAAAGACTGTTGACGTAGTCAAAAGGAACGCGCGAGGACCACCCATGGGAGACGATTGTTGAATAGAGTTTATCAAATGGACAGGAGCACAGCATGATCACTTGAACTGGGACCGGTTACGATCGAAACCTTAGCAGACATTTGGGCAAATTTTGGCCAAGCATTTGTCAATGACTGGCGATGGTCTTTTGGCCAACGGCCAGAGAGTGGTCATTGATCGACCAGTGCTTCGCCGATGGCTGATGGCCAGTGGCCGTCAGGCCAATTGCCAGAGAAAAGCCAGTCGATCGGCCAATAGCTGGCCACTGGTCAAAGGACCATTGCCAGCTATTGGCCAATGATCGGCCAACACTGTGCTGCTTGGATGGTTTCTGTTGAATCTCTGTTTTAACACGACTAGCTCAAGCATTCAATTGTGGGGAGCGTGTCTCACAGTAGTATCAGAGATGGTGTAGGAGAAGTATTAGAAGCGTGTGACGCCCAAATGGTGCGCGCCGCTTTGCTTTGGAAGCTAGTCGTCAGCGCCACTACCGACAGCGTCAGCGTTGCGTCTCATAGTGACACGCTACCCGCTCAGACATAACCTCATGTGCCCGCGGCATCTAAGCCGCGCCTGCGCCTTTCCACGATCGTCTTTCTCAGTTTTGCTCTTGAATAAAGGATTACATTTTTGAACCTTAAAATTCGAAAACCTACTCTCGTACAACGTTGCTCTATGCGTGTTTTCACGTCATTCTACCCGCAGGATTTCTCGGAGCTCAAGTTCAACCAGTGTGTCCCAGGCACGGTGGAAGAAATACATGTAGGTAATGACTCTCTGTTTGACGCAGCGGCCACATTGTGTTCGGCGCACCGAGCGCACGGGGATAGATGGCGCCCAATTATGGAATCCATCACAAACCGACCGCGCGGGTTGTTGCTCCCAGCGGTCGTCCCGCATTCCCTCGCTCACCGCTTCTTGCAGTACCTCACCCCCGCCACGCCGCCACCAAGTGACCAGAGTTCGTAAATTTGAGTTCTCGTCCTTGTTCTTCTTGTTCTTCTTCTTCTTCGGGTTATAGGCTCAACTTCGTGCTCGATGCTGGCACCTGTGATCGACCCAGCACCAAAGTAAATTCGAGGCCAGCCACCGGCTGCGCACCACCACCACACCGCGAAAAAAGGCGAGCACGCACGCTACTCCGCTCGACACCGTGGCCGCCGAGGAGGGACCTCATACTCCATGATGCTCATACCTCAGCGCCCTCCGCGGCGGCGCGGAACTAACTACTCCTGGTTCTGAGGCTAGCTCAGAACACGATCTGGTTGCTCTCTCCCCATGGGAAGAGCTGCCAGAGTCATCACATAATGGGCCCGTTCACGCTTTTCGCAACCGAGTAGCAGACCGAGAGAGACCAGACCAGTATTTCAGCCTTCTTGCGACGTCTTAGGACCTGCTCCGCTGCAGCGCACTGGTCCTAAGGCGTCGCAGAGGCCAATGCTCTGGTCTGGTCTCTCTAGATTTTACCCGGTTGCATATATGTGAACGGCACTTAAAATGTGTTTCTTGCACCGCGGTCCCGGGCAAGGCTCCACCATGTCTTCGGTATATATGAGCCGGAATCTGCCTTTAGAAAGTGTTTCTGTGTTCGACAGTCCGCAAATCACTACGGGACGACATTCGTCAATGCCGGTAATTATTCATATCAATATACAAAATATTTGTTCCCTCAAAAATAACAAGATTGCTCTTTGGTCACTGGCGGATCTAAAAGATGCAGAGGAATTCTATAGATCGCGGCGGTTTTTGAGTCCACACGGTGGGGATTAGTTTTCTCGATTTCCAGCTCTCACTAAAAAGGTGGCGACGAGTGTGGCCCGAACGCATCCTTTCTTTGAGTAGAAAGTATTAATTTTGAATCAAGGTGCGATATCATGTTGACGGCATAGTTCAGTCACACAAGCAAAATGGAGATACCTTATATTAATATGCATATCATTCAGATCTTCCAGGCAATTCCAGATTCTTTAGCCAAATCTTAGGTTTCCAAATACACTCATGTCCCGTTAATATGGACAGGGTTAATATGGACACCCCGCAATATGGGCGAAATTTTTGGCGACCGATTTCTCCACTTGTACTTCTACCCCGTTTATATAGAAACCCGCAGTCCGGACGATGGACGGCTATTTTGGGAAGAAAACTGAAAAATACATGAATTTTTGTCTTGTTAATTTGGACACCTGTCCACGAAGAAAAAATGAAAGAAAAATATATAAGTGACCCCAGTGTGTGCCCGGAATTCACCATTGTCGGTTGTTGCCTATCTAGTTATTTTTGATGCGGGTAAACAAACCCGATGGAAGAAAAAGTTAGTGACTCATAGAGGCCACAGTTTATATCCTTTGTTGAGATAACCCTTGCACGCACAAAATGGGTGCCTTTTTTCAAGCTGGAACGTATGTTATTTTTTTCCGGGGTGCCATACCATTGGGCGGTGGCCTACGGGGCGAATCACATTCGTTGTGCAAACAAGGCAAGGATGAACAATTCTCTGGTCAGTTTGAAATCGGGGATATTGACAGGTTGTTAAGCGTAAACGGACAGAGCTTTCTGCTCAGCTGAAAAAGGAGATATTTAAATTCAAACGTGAAACGCCTTCAGCGTCTGTTCAGTACGTGAACAAGTGGAGTGAAAAAAAAACCTAGGAATTCACCTCGCGAAGTCCACAGTGCACGCAATTCTACAAGAATCAGAGACGTGGATGAGCGTTCCCACAGCCAGCTCAAGTTGCTGCCGGCGAGAAAAACCCAGATGAAGAGGCATCGGCATTCTTGGAAGTAGACGAAGACACTCACTGGGAGCCTTTCAGCGACGAGCAGGTCCTGGAGCTTGTCGGTTGAATCCTCGCAACAGCTTCATCAACTCGAAGAAAACTTCACGCCGACAGAAGCAGCGGAGAAGAAGAGAGACCAACCGTTACTCGACGTGAAGCTCGTTGTGACTTGGAGACAGCGATTGCCTACCTTGAGCCGGAGGGCGACGGAGATCGTGCACTTCAAGTGGCCGACGTGTTGCGCTTTCTGGATACTGAAGTAGGATCAAAGACGTCAGTTCAAATTCGCATCTCCTCGTTTTTGGAGATGCGAATCGCAATTACTACTGAAATGTTTGTGTTTTCGGCCTTGATTCGTAATTATGGACGATTCACATTATGGACGATTTTTCTGAGGCACGGAGGCGCCCACATTAACGAGACACGACTGTAAACTAAACTGTTTGATATTTTTCTTCAAAGTCCTGTAGTGCGTGGAATACACTGTTTGATATACACTCGTCTCAGCTTCATTAGAAAACAGTAAACAGTCTTTTCAGGAAAGGAAGAGAATCTATGTTTAATAATTTCCCCGCTAATTCTAGTGAGAAAATTGACTTGGTGTATAGCTTATCCGACACCTATTTGTTTTCGTAAATGTTCTTGGGAAACCTACTCTCTTTGTTAAATTTAGTGGGAGGCCTAATTGGTGCAAATGCCACGTGACCGGTCAGGGGATATAATTTCATTCACTAAATTTAGCGACGCAATTATGTCGGTTTTTAAATCACGTTACATCAATTTTCCCAAAAAATTGATGTTCAAGTATCGTGATTCTAAATCCCCTGCTCAATTTATAGCGAGAACCGAATATTTAATGTCAGAGGTCAGGTAACGGCCATTTCCTCGTTGAGCGTAGCGGTGAACTGCATGGACGGATGGATGGACGGACAAACATTCGGGACTAAATGTTATGCTAAAAGTCATTGTATGCTTTAACAGCATAGATGCAAAACATTAAATAGGAGGAGGGGGAGGAGGATGAGAGTACGCCCCTCCTCCGCCTCCATACCTTCTCCTCCTCCTCTTTCTCCCCTCCCATTTAGCGGAAAACTCCCTGCTATATTTTGCGGTGAAAGTTTTCGTGAAATTTAGCGGGGAAATTTTTTCGCTAAATTTATCGGAAAAATATTTCCCGCTAAATTTAGCACAGAATTTTTCCGCTAAGTTTAGAGAAACTATTCCCGCTAAATATAGCGGGGAAATTTTCTCGTTAATGCAAAGCAACTGGTTACGCCGAGGCCGACGGAGAAGGCGACGGCGACGCCGCTCAAGCCGGAAACGGGCGCCTAAGAGCTGCGCTCTAAAAGAAATAAGATTTATTATGTGATATTTTTATATGAAGTACAATTGAAGGGTTTTCTTTACTCACATGACATGATCCTCCACTTGTGCAAATGATGTAGCCGGGAACTTTGCTTTTCAATTGGGCAGTACATTGATCCTGATCAATCAGATCTATTTCCTTTGCATCAGGGAGTTTGCGTCGTGAAATGTGACGAATCCTGTTTGTTCCGTTTGTGATTTGACGCTAGTTACTTCCCTTGATGTTTTGTTTATATGTTTCTGAATCTCAAGGTCGTCTATTTGGTCTTCGTCTTCATGATCATCTTCATATTCATTTGGATCGTAATACTCTGGGAGTAAAACAAATATTTAATGGAATTATTTCGGAACATTCTAATACCAGATTGGTCATGTCAGCATGTTTGAAACAACGACCCCTGTCTGATTAACGTACAATCGATAGGTCATAAAAACGCAGTAGGAATGTTTTCTAATTACCAGTTTAATGTTCGAAATACGAACGTATTCAAAGTTGCGAAGATATATTTTATAATGATCCGCGTCTGTAGTAAAATAATAAAATTATGCAATTTACCAAATATTCTTCCCCAGCCGACAGAATAGGGTGTACTGCTTGCAGAGGGATCTTCACAGTTTTTCGGAAGGCATATTGGCTGAATATAGTCAGTATAGTTGACTTTCGTTTTTAATTTTACCACAGCAATGTCTTTCTGTGAAAGTAATAGATGTTAGAGAACACCATAATGCACGCCATTTATAGATGTTAGGACCGTTGCTACTTACCATGAAAAGGCTACAAGTATTTTGAATAGGGGTGCAGATGCTTTCAACTTCAACACATATCACCTGGGTTTCAGAAGCCTCGTGGTATTCTTCATCCTCTTTTGGAGGTACTTCAGTTTTTCTGGTTGTCTTTTTCTGAATATTGCAATCTTTTGGAGTGTTGTTACATTGAGAAGAATTGGTTCTGAGTGTGGTTCCAAGACGAACTGAAAACTCATGAGCGTCTTTGATTTCTTTAGTTATAAAAAAAAAAGCAGAAACAATTACTGTTGCCAAATACAAAAAAAAAGTTTTATATTTAGAAATAATATGCAAATTTCACGAATACACTTTACATACATCCTGTGCCCTACCCTTTTGCCTGGCACAAGGTCGTTTATTTGCCGCAACTTAGAAATTCATATCGGTGTGTAAGGCCTACTTTTCTCACTACATGTAATCTGAATGCTTGACACGAGATAATTGTTTAAACTTTAAACACAAATTTGGTTATTGGGTGTCTGGTCTAATTATAAGCCGCAATCAAATGCGAATTCTACGCTGCAAAAAGTAGAACCGCGAGGTTTGCTTCATGCCTCAAACCGGACTGCACGGGCAGTGGCTGAAATGACCATACATACTAACGAAGAACGGACTGTGAACATACGAGACTGCAATTAACTATTATAGTGAAAGAAATCAAAATTAAGATTTACATTACATTGGGAAAATATAAAGCACTTACGCAAAACAGTGGGCTGCTGTTACCACATATTCCTCGTGAATTAAGGCCCCTCCGCATACTAAGGTATCGTTTGAATCATAGATTGCGACTACCCAGGGCCAGTGTTTTGGGAGAGCTTCGGTACCGTTGATGATTCTTGCAGAAATATGTTTTACCTCTTGGCGCTTTCCGCAATTATACTGCGAATCCTTTCTCCTCTGTGCGTTCCAGACTTCCAGATTCTGTAATCATCCATCAGATAGCGAGTACGCATTCAAACACACAATTTGCGTTAGAAATCCTGATTGCAAAGAGTAAATATATGCACGACTTTAATATTCGATTTTGGAATGCATAATTTTGTTTTCTACAAATAAGCCACATCGTTGCACAGCCTTAGAAATAGCTGGGATTGTTTTTGGTGTATGGTCTCAAACTAACAGAATGAAGAGGCGGAGAGTCGTTTTCAGTAATGCGCTGAATCTCATCGCGAAGCTATAAAACTGTTTTTCCTTGCGGACCGAAAAAATTATAATTCTACAGTCTTAGGAAAAGCAAATTGTAGCTGCTGCTATGGCCATGACTACCTTTCCACTAGCTGTTTCACCCGAAATATGCCACGGGCAGTAAATGAGGTCACTATACACGTCAAGAGAATCGGGACCGTGGTCATCAGAGAGTTTCAGTATATCGTTCCGATGACTTCGACAACAATTCCCGATACTTCTCCGCCGCCATTGCGCATGCATCTTATCGTTATCGGGTATCGTTATCACGGGTATCGGATGTATCGGAACGATCATCTAAAGCTCTCTATTACTACTTTTCGTTCATATGCAATCAAATCTATAGACCTTTTCAGCGACATTTTAGAACGAAGCGATTTACACCGCGCGTTCCTGGTTTTGATGATAGTACGACAGTTTTGGTCTGACTGCGCTGGGCTGTGAGTCTTCTCGCCGAAAGGGCTGTCTCCAGCCTGCGTAAGCGCAATTCGGGATACTGGTGGTGGCTAAAGGAATTCGTTTGATTGCTTCTTTTTCGTCTTTTGGCGAATAGACTTTCTCAATGCTCTAGAAATGCAATGTACATTTTAAAAGAAACAAAACAAATGAAAGCTATTTTGGTGGCCCTATGCGCGACAGAACTAAAATCAAAGGCAGATGGAATGTTGGCTTTATTTTATGAAAATTTTTCACGATGCCATATCCTCAGCCGTGTCAATCTACAAGGATATTAACTGTCGAAAATATTTGACCACTCAGGAAAGCCGAAAGGTATGGGTGTTCCTCAATGACAACACGAAATCCAACAAGTGTCATCAATCGAAAAACATACTGCACGTACCGTGCGGTGCTGCTTGATCCGAAAAAAGGTTTATCCAAGACACATCTTAAAATAACACAGCATATCTAACATACAGTGTTGACGAACAGTCACTTCACGACGATCGGACGGAAAGCGGCTTAATCCAGGGCATGTTATGAAAATAGCTTTTTTCTTTACGGTATAAAAGAAAAAATATATATACCTATATATATATACATATTTGTTTTGTCCTCTTTTCTGGACCGAACAGCTCTTTTTCGTGAAGACCGGGAACATAGCCGGGAAGACTTGTTGAAGATTATCTATGGGTCATTCCATTTCAAACGTCCCAGACGTTGCGCTCGACCCCTTCCGATTTCTAAAAAAAGAAAATTCGTGGCCTTTTGCCGCAATGTCCGTAGCCATGCCCTAAAATATTTTTGGCGAAAAACATTGTTTGATGACGGGAGCGCGGTTTGAACTATTAAAAACAGCGTGAAAATAGGTGTAACTCAATAATTGATGAAAAATCAGCTTTTTAGTGAAACACGCAACAATATTTTTTCTTAAATCTGCACGACTTTCGACTTACAATGCGGTTGGGCTTGTAAAGGTTTGTTTGATTTAAATACTTTTTTAAAGTAAATCAAATTTGCAAATTGTATCATTTTTGTTAGTTTAATAAAAAATATACTTAATTGTTCCAGGGACTTAATAGAACTTTTCACCGGCTGACCTGCAGGTATATAACCTACAAAAAGTGTTTAAAACTGCTCAATTGAATATCTCGCAGTAAACACAAACCCTGAAGTTTGCAAGAAAGTGCGTTTTGACGCATAAACAGCCGTTTATTTCACCCTGAGCTGGTCCAAGTAAAAATACAAAATATTGTGGGTTTGGAAGAACAACCGATAATCTTTTGATTCTGAAAGTTTAATCAAAGTAATTTTTGTTTGAAACGAGAAAACAATTTCTGAAGTTGAACTCTCGCACCACAATCCGGCGTCGCTTCTTAACACCTCTTCGCCGCATAGCACGCCACCTCGCGACGATAGCTGACACGATTAGGTCCAAAGAAAGAACGGAGTTTTCTGCCGCTTCCCCTTGTCCGTCTTTCCGGCTGCAAGGGAAGAAACGGCGGCTATCGTGTAATAATCGGAGGTGCCGCCAGCGCGTAGCACTGGCAGGCCCGTTGTGCCCTTTGTACCCGAGGGCGACTCGAAACGCGATGCCTAATACGGGCGGCATCAGCTGACGTGAACTTCTCCTAAAAAGGAAACGCGATAATATCGCCGCGAAATCTAGCTGTCACGCATACTGCGGTGAAAAGCGGAACTATTCAGCGACGCAAGAATTTGCCGTTTCAAAGCCGATTTAAACGCAAACGAGGCGTGAGCCTCCAACTGCGCGCATTTGTTAACACCCCATCGCCTCGTCGTATAAGATTGCCCGTTTACAGGGCTTTTGTGTTGCTGTCTACATCTGTCCTGACGTCGAGAAGAGAAAGTTATTGCGATCTGTACGTAAGAAACAGCTAGCTTACTGGCGGATGCTTTTACCTAGCAGCGCTAAGCATTTGCTGATATCAAGACAGTGGAAGACCACAGGAGGACACAGCCGCGCAAAACGGTCAAAATAGGAAAAGCCATAAAGCAACAAGAGTAGAAAAAAGCCTCTTCCCACCAAGATGTACCCGACAACTCGAGGTCCTGCTTTCTACCTCCGTGGCGCACATCGTGACACCGTCGCACGCTTTGCCGGGCTCGACGGTGGCGTGCTGTGCAGAGAAGAGGCGCAAGGAACGACGCCAGGTTGCGGCGCGAAAGCTCGACTTCAAATTTTTTTTCCTCTTTATAACGAAAATTATTTTAATCAAGCTTTCAAGAACAAAATGAAATAAGCTCTTTTTGTCGAAGTCACCATGTTACGTATTTTTCTTTGGGCCACCTCAAGGCAGAATTGACGGCTCTTTAAACGGCAAAACGCAATTTTGTACAAATTTAGTTCTTTTCTTTTCTGCAAGATATTTAGTTGCACGGCCTGAACCCTTTTTTGTGTACAGGTTACCTACAAGGCTGTCAATAAGAGTATTGAAAGTCGCATGCAATAAAGTCATAGTTTCTAACAAAACTAAAAATATGCTAAAATTCTCATATATTCCTTATTTTGTAAAACTGCTTCGAGCATACCAAATTCAATGACAATGATCCTTATTGAATAGCAGTCCAAATACCATATGGTTCTCAGGCAAAAATATTCCAGTGATCCATAAAAAAAACCTTACTTTTCATCAATTATTGAATGACTCCTAGTTCGAACCCCCTTTTACTAGTTCAAACCGCCATCACTCCATGAATATTTGTTTTTCGCCAAACAAATATGTTAGAGAGACACCACAAACGTTATGGTGAAGAGCCATCAATTTTATTTTAGGAATCGGAGGTCAGCCGTGGGACCTTTGGCATGGCATGGAGAAGTCTTGGTCACTTGATGCAGCCCGTCGTTTAGGCATCGCGTTTCGAGCCGTCCTTGGGTACAAAGGGCACAACGAGCCTCCTATTGCTACGCGCTGGCGGCACCTCCAATTATTACACGATACCCGCCGTTTCTTCCCTTGCAGCCGGAAAGACGGACAAGGGAAAGCGGCAGAAAACTCCATTCTTTCTTTGAACCTAATCTTGTCAGCTATCGTCGCAGGTGGCATGCTGTGTGGCGAAGAGGCGTTAAGAAGCGACGCCGGGTTGTGGTGCGAGAGTTCAACTTCAAAAATTGTTTTCTCGCTTTAAACAAAAATCAACTTTGATTAAACTTTCAGAATCAAAAGATTATCGATTATTCTTCCAAACCCTTCATATTTTGAATTTTTACTTGGACCACCTCAGGCTGAAATGAACGGCTGTTTATGCGTCGAAACTCACTTTTTTGCAAATTCAGGATTTTCGTTTACTGTGAGATATTTAATTTAGGGGTTTAAAACATTTTTTTACAGATCATGTACCTGCCGGGCAGCCGGTAAAAAGTTATATTTTGTCCCTGGAGCAATGAGTTATTTTTTTAATAAAATAACAAAAATGTTAAAATTTGCAACAAAAAAATTAAATATTTAAATTAAGCAAAACTTTACCAGCCCAAGCACATTGTAAGTCGAAAGCCGTGCAAATTTAAGAAAAAATATTGTTAGGTGTTTCACTTGAAATCAAATTTTTCATCAATTATTGAGTGGTGCCTAATTTCACGCTGTTTTGAAAAGTTAAAACCGCGCTCACGTCATAAGAAAAATTGTTTCGCCAAAAATATTTTGAGGCATGGCAACGGACATTGAAGCAAAAGGCCATGAACTTTTTTTAAATTGAAAGGGGTCGAGCGCGATGTTTGTGACGTTTGACATGGAATGACCCCTATACGGGAACAATCGTCGAAGAACGTCGAACGGGCCCGCGTCACGAGCTGCTCGATGCTCGCTTTCTTGGTTGGCTTGCTGCGAAGGCCGAGCCGGCAACCGAGACAGTATTTCATGGTTCTCACAGTGGAAGATGATACAAAAATGGTAAGCATCCTGAGCAGGCAAATAAAGCAAAACTTTGACGAAAGGCCGCCAAACTCCCAATGCACATTACAGGTGGGGAGTCGCGCTGACCGCGTTTCAACAGCTTAGCAGGGTGACAGAAATTTCTGGTTGACAGGGGTCGTCCGGGTCGCAAAATGGGGCAGCTGCAAAGCTATTCTTGGAAAGTGCGCGGTGGCTCGAGCAACTTGACAACCGATCGAAACCCCGGGCGAGAACTCTTCACTTTTAAAACGCCACAAAAATTATGAGATATACTCGTGGACGTCTCTCTGTGGCAGTGAGAGAAAGCTATGAGGACGGCGGGGACAGAACTGACGTTTCTATAATTGCTCCAAGTAGGTCCAGAGTTTCTTTGTTTGGGTTTCAGTTTGGGTTTTGGCGTGACTGACACGCATTTCCTGCTGTTCCTCGTTTCTATGAGTATCGCGGTTGAGGTTGCTGAGTCGCGATCGCCGAGTATGCAAGCATAATGCCGGATCTTTCCCAATGTTTCCTTCGTTTTTAAATAAAAGCCAACGCTTTGACTGAGGTGCTCGGACAGTATAACAAGGTAATTGACATCGTGTGGTGGTGGTGGTGGTAAAAACTTTAATTGAGTTTGTTCAGTGATGAAGCCCCCGGGTCAGGTCCCCAAGTCCAAGGCCCCGCAGGCCACCGCTACCCTTCTAGCCCGTTCGAGCAGCGCTCGCTGCCGCTCGGGCCGTGAGCTGAGTAGAGCGGCCTCCCAGGAGGTTGTAGTGGGGTTAGATCACATCGAATTTTATTTGCTTTGCGACCGACACAGATATGAGACAACAATTTAAGATATGCCGTGAATTTCATCAGCGCTGCACTGCCTTGACGTCATGAATGGGTAAACTCTTCAGTTGCTCAAAAATCGTTGCTCGAGAGCGATATACCAAAATTGCAGCACGCACACGCTAAGGCGCGAACTCAAATTCTATTTGCGTCGCATTCAGTTTCCGCTAGGCCCACGAGGGAGTCCCGGTTCCCCCTGAATCAATTATGCGTACACATTGCACACCACTTTCTTGGTTTGTTATGGCGACTTTGGGTTGCCAGACATTGTGAAAATCCTACGGGGCGAACAAAGGGCGAGCTTACAGAAGGTACCAACGATACGCAATACCGATGGTACCCAACGACGCACACGAAAAAGACACAGAGTTTGCTTTGCATGGAACTAGAAGGCCTGCAGTGGACTTTAACCAAGAAAACCCGAAAGGGCTAGAAAATAAATGCTACACGTTTGGCTCATCCTGGCTAATATTATGGTTACAATTTATAACTAGGGCTAATATGACAATTTTATACATATAGTTTTAAAGCGTTAAGTTACGCCCCACACATTATTTTCGTTGAACTTTATTCAGCTGCGTAGTAAAATGGCGTGAGGCAGCTCTGTAGTTTTGGTTTTAATGCCCTATATAAAATTGTCCACGAGTATATACAGAGAGGCTGCGACATGCGCTGTGAAGCACAGAGGAGCAGGTAGTTCTATCCGCCGTCGCTAATAATTACAGCGGGAATGTTAAGTTTACTAGGTATTCATCTCTTGGACCATTGAAAGTCCATGTCGAGAAACTAAATTAATAAAACAAATCTGATTTTTTGTAAAAAAGATCTATTTTGCAGAGATAATCACTAAGGTAAATCGTGCTTTCACGAGTGGGGGTGTAAGATTAAGAAGAGCAATCGAGGGAGCCATTGATTTGTGTAGCGTGCATTTATGTACGTGTTTTCGTGTGCTCCATTTGTGCATGTGATCCCCGTATGTAGACATGCACGTATTCCGTTACAAGTAACGGAATTACTGTTTAATCTATTCCATTTATCAGTAATTTTGTAAGGAATTATTTACATATTTTACAAAGTAATTATAAAGTAATCCCATTACTTATTTAGGTAAGAGAATGATTGTAATTCGTTACATTTTTGTTTTTATTCACATAAGAAAAAAGCGGGAGTATAAACACGAAAAAAATCGTGTAGTCTTGTTTTGTAAGATGAACATTACCGGAATCAAGTTATCACTAGCACTTATAAAGCGCAGAGATTGGCAGTCTTCAGAAGCTCGAAGCCTTTCTTCAGGTCACCTACCACCTAGATTCATTTTTATTGTTCGGCTGTTTTGTTTGCAAACTGCAGCTTGATCTCGCATAAGAAAGGGGAAAAGTGCGGTTGTATAAAAGCTGGGCTCTCGGTTCCGACAGTACTAGATAATCTCCCAATATCGAAACGTTTACTTCTAGAAACAAAAACTGTCTGAGCTCACGCGAGTTTGTATCGAAGGTCTCTGCACGTCTGTTATTTTTGTCACTTCATTATTTCTTTGATTTCGAACACACAGAGAGGAGGATATCCAACGATTGGGCTCCGTCCAAAAGCTCGATGCAATTAACAATGCCTTCTTTGGTTGTAGCAACTACGAGAGTTAGTATAATGTCACAACAAGAGCGGGCGTGCCGTATTTCGCTGAAATAAAGTTCAACACTGAAATAGACTGAAGATGACAGTAACTGGCATGCTGCTCAAAATATGTTTAAACAGCTCATATTTTGACCTTTACTTCAAAGGTTACTCTTTGAAGTAACGGTCAGTTACTTCTATGGAAGAGTAAGTGTAAGAGCAAATAGTTACAATTTTGTGTTGGGTCATTGTATATATAATTCCTTGCATTTTTTAGTAACCTGTACAAGTCTGCATGCGTGTGGTGCGTTCAGCCGATTGATGACGAGTGTAATAGTTGTGCAATATAAAGTGAAGGAAATACGATATTAACTGCGCAAGCATTGCAAATATTTTTGTGTCCTTTGAATTGGGTAATACCTTGCACAACCTAGCTTCTTGAGCTAAGTGGCAACTATACATTCTACAGCAGTTCCTATCTGATTCTAAACCAATGTAGTGGTCTGTACTTGGTCTTCTGGATGAGACTATTTCTATTTACTAACTTTCATGGTTAGTGACTGCTAAGGAAACACCTGTTACTAGCGTAGCTAGTAAGAGGTTAGTAACATATCTGACAAGTTACAAACCGAAAGTTATTAAGTACTACGACCTTATTTCTAAGAGTATCTTTTAATTACGCTGGCCAAAAGGGTAACACAAACATAATCACCGTTTTTGCTGACGCAGGGCATTAAGCAGCACGAATATTTAACCATCAAGTTGGTACCCCGAGTAGAACCATTGACCAAGTAAATATTTCTGATGAGAACATCGCAGTTTTACGATCAACAAAAAAAAAATACTGCGGAGCTGCGTTTTATGCGCTTTACAAATGCAAGGGATAAGGTTTTAATACACTGGCATCAGTGTAAAGGGTTTTTCTAAGGCTCAATTGCAGAAAGTTAAGAACAACTCTAAAGCCGGGATCACACTGCTTAGACATCATAAAAAAAATTAGTCTGCAAACACGAGTTACCGCAATACCCTGGTTTCCAATGCCGCTTGCCAAATGTTTTCTTGAACGCATTGCCATGTGGCATTTGAAGCACTAATCTCGCGGTGACTTGCGTTAAAATATGAATGCAGGCTGCGTTTTGTGGCATGCATAAGCAGTCTGAATACGACTTAACGGTACGAACTACGCCTACATTCGAATCGAATAATTATCGCGTCTTTTTCACTGTACGTTCACCACGCTCTCTGCTGATGTGTACAGACAGAGATGGGGCAGCGGAAGCCATGAGCCTTACTGATAAGTAAACCATATTCTCAACGGGAGCGCGGTAAGTTGTGCTCCTAAAACCACAAAACGGCCTTTTAGACCTGGACGTGAACGAAAGAAGGAACCAAAAATCGTAAGTATTAATGAAATGTCCGTCACTAGTTATCACATGTACCACGCTTATAAAGCCAGATTTTCTATGCAAAAACTAAGAGCCTGCTAAAATGAGAGTTACTGCGCAGGCGAGCTTTTGAACGATCATAGTGAAAAACATCGAGACAAGGAACGAAAGAACGGGACAACCACAACACCGTCTCTGAATTAGAGACGGAGTTCTGGTTATCCCCTTTTTCGTTCCTTGTCTCGAGATTTATTCACTATGATGATTCTGCTATTTCGAGTGAAACCTCATTCCAGGCTTAAATCAAAAATTATGTTTTTTAAATTGGTATTAAGAATTCTTAAGGTCTAGATAGTATGAAAAGAGCTAAAAAAGTATGTCATGCCGAAGTAAATGTATATGTTCATTAGACTTAATTTAAAACAGATTTTGCATTGTTTTCGACGTTCTAATCAAACAAAATTTTCTTGCAAGTCTAAGTCATTTTGGAGGGTGGCAAAGCGCAACTGGATATCTATAGGAACGTCAGTCTATATTGGAGCCTCTGAGGGGAAATGTTGGATTGGTAAAAATTCAGGGAAGGCTATGATCATTTTCATTCACTTACTGTCCTCTTCAAAATGCAGTTGTCTTGCAGACGTTTTCTCTCACACGCCTGTAACCTTGTAGTGCTTTATTTTTATACGATCGTTTTCTCAACGTACAATGTTGTCGAGATCAATATAACTCTCTAATGAGCAAGACACGTTTTGGCGGAGCAGTCGATAAAAGCAGAAATATATATTTGATTGGACTTTAGTCGCAACTTGCTTTTGAATCAGTTAAAGTCAATACAGATCTCTCGACAAGCAACGACTGCACCATCACGAGAAATACTAATGTTAGTTGTGACTGAGTAACTGCGTATTAGATTATGTAATCAATTGATCAGAGACATATGCGCGCGACATCTACACGCATGTTGCGTAAGGCCTATCGAAAAGGTAAGAGTGAAAAATTGATGTGTTGTTAATGTTTTTGGCAAAATTTGTAAATTCTGATCACTTCCCTAATTAATTATGGTTTTCTCACTTCACAAGGGGTATATATGAAGTCCTACATAAGATTTTAAAACGTAAATTTATTGTTTTCAGTATTGGCATGTACGTTCCAGGCTGCTCTAGTTTTTCAGGTTGCTGGAGGAAAATTCAATTGCTACGTAAACATTTCTAAAACTCAAGACGGAAGCTACAAACACAAGACAAACACAAGACGTACTCAAGTTGAGCCGTCTTGAGAGAAGACGTCTCAATGGAGACGTCTTGTTTGTACCCTCTTTGTATATAGCCTCCGTCGTGGGTTTTAGAAATGTTCAAATTTAATCAGCTCACCTGCCTTTTTACATTATCTTTATGTGTTACGTGTCCGCGTTAAATGAGCTCGTGTTGATGTAAGCAGCGTAGAATCTGCCTTCTTTCTTCCGCAGATACAAACGGCACATATAATGACATTTGAACTCGTAAGGAGTTTTCCCGCAGCGCAGATGTGTTTTTAGCGTCTGGTATTAACGCCCACTTCCGAAAGACTCGAAGATACCTTTCAAAATGTCTCGTGATAATTTGACCTTGCCTTAAAGGTTTCGGCATTGAAATGTCAGAAGGTGTTCGTAATTCTATTATTCTACTGAGCGTAAAGCTGAGGTATACTCATGACTTCTCTGGGATAACTGTTTGAGTCGGGGGTCTTCAAAACACAGAACGCGGGCCGGATCCGGCACGCGGAGGACGTCCCACGTGCCGGGGACTGGCTGCGGTCCCTGCATTGACCCTCGGGCCACGTGCCGTTTCCAGCAGGCCCGCTGCCTACTGGCGCAAAAATAAGCGCGTGTAAATAAATCGCAACGCGACGTTCACCAAACGCTTCGTATTATTTACTCGCTTATTTTCTGGCCCTCGAGGCTGCGACAAACACCCAACCCGGTCCCTTAGCTATAAAGTTGGAAGACCCCTGGTATAATTCGAAAGACTTGTCCTGAGTTCTTAAGGAACTTTACTGGGGTTTCGACATTTCCATGTCTATGCTCATTCTACATTACAGAGATTGAACGTCATAATTTAAAAAAAATCATTACTTATCGTTCTTAAGAAAAAATTAATTTTTGTATAATTTAAAGAGCAATCCAGTGTAACTCGGCTCTCGTGATTGTGAACCACGTCTTTTTCAAGCTACTATTTATCTAACAGCTTGATAACGACCATCTCCGTCGACAATGCCTGGACATCTTCTTGCCTGCTGTACTTCACCTAGAGGTGCGGGTGAAAAGAGAAACTCGTTTTTCATACTCTAAGTATGAAGTGTCACGTTCTCAGCCCTAGTGGCGCATTCACACTTGAGATTGAGCTGCGCTTGCGAAGCGGTGGCAGATGCGGTTCGCAAGCTAACTGACTCTTGTGTTATCGCGCCAAATAGGTCCTGACTTTTATTGTTTCGGTTTCAGTTTGGGTTTTGGCGTGACACACACGCCTATGCTACAGTTCATCTTTTCGTATGAGGATCGAGGTTGAGTTGCTGAGTTGCGATCGCCGAGCATGCAAGCATATTGGCGTCTCTTTTCCAATGTTTCATTAGTTTTTAAACACCAGCCGACGCTTTCGCTGAAGTCCTCGGACAGTATCACAAGGTAAACTACACCGTGTTAGATCACCTCAAGGTTTGTTTTTCTTGCGACAGACGCAGATATGCGACAATGATTTAACTAATGCTGTTAATTTTATCAGCGCTGTAGCGCTTTGAGGTTTTTTGTGCGCAAACTCTTCTGTTGCTGAGATATCATAGCGCGGGCGCGGTATACCCAAATGGGAGCACGCACACGCTACGGTGCGGAGTCAAGTTCTACTCTGTATCGCGCTCAGTTAACGCTTGCCCTACAAAAGAGACGGTGGCGCACCTCAGCTCGGAACACGTAAAGCGAAAGCTCGAGCTGCAGAACAGAAGGATCATGGGCTCAATACCCACCCGAAGGAAAAATCCATCAATGTAAACCCAGTTTGGCAGTCAATGTTTTCTAGTGGACCGCTGACTGTGCCTGACTGTACGTCAAGCATGTCTGATTGGCCAACAAGTTACTCTGACCGACAGTCAAACTCCACTCCAGAGCTCCACTTGACGGCTTTCTGATGGTTTCCTGGTGGCAGTCTTCCGCCGCGAAATGCCGTCAAGATTTCTTGGTGGCGATTCTGATTGTACATCGATTGTCTCTGACCGTACGTCAAAAAGCTTTGACGGGCAGACAGACGTACCGTCAAAGGACGTAAAGTTCGTTCGAATACCACTATTTCGTCAAATCTATGAATACGAAAAATAATCTATGCACGAGAAAACAATTTCGGGACGTGAGGCCATGAAACGGCTGATGTTAGAGATATGACGAGCAGGGCACCCGACAAGCGTGATCAGACGCCCGCCGAAACGCCGAACACGCCACTTTCTATACTTTCGCTTCACCCATAGAAGCTTCGCCGAGCTTCCATGAACGATCGCTCTCGACTCGTTTTGTTTGCCCGCTTGCTCCAACCTGTCGATCCTGCCCGGGCTCTACAATGTCATATGTTTTAGTAGAATTTCTCCTCGACAAGACCCAGTCTGTCGTGAGTTCCGACTATGTAAGGAACTTTAGCGGTGTAGTTGAAGACGACAAGGTGTACCAGGTCTACGGGGCCGGAGACGCGCGAACAAAAGGAGGGTTCTACGACGCGAAAGTACTCTACATGGCAGGTGAGTAGAACTGAAGTACGGCGATTAATGTACGAGTGCTTTGCATAACATGCTGAAGGCTTAACTGCATATGGAGCCGAAGCATTCCTTAGAGGCTGTGTCTTCAGTGCCGTCCGACGGCACTCCAATCGCGCCTACAAGTGCCGTCCGAAAGAGAGTCAGACGGCGCATGTATCACTGGGGAGGTCGTTAACCACACCCCAGCGTCTAGAGTACCGTCCGTTGGCACTCTTGCAGAGCGTTTGAGTGCCGTCCGACGGTACTCTACTCACGCGTTCAAGTGCCGCCCGAAAGTCTCGTATAAAACGAGTTCTCAAACCGAGTTTTTGAAGCTGTAGAGTAGCTTAGTGGTAAGACGTCTGCCTCATGAGCAAGCGGTCCCGGGTTCAATCCCCCGTGCGGGGTTGCTTTTCTTTTGTTTTGAATCTTTTGAGCATTTTGTTTTGTCGACGCATTTGGCGATATTTACATTTCTTTTTTACGATTAACATTGGGAAAACGGAATGTTGTCGACGAAATTTCGCTAAACAAAATGGTCAGACTTCACCTGATGGACCATCAGGGCACGTTCCACCAGGGCTGCTGACTGGCAGTCAGTGTCCTCAAATTACGTACCTTGATGGAATTTTCAATAGGGCACCCCTGCTAACTTCGGCCAACTCGCTAAACCAGGGGTCTCCAATCCCCGGCCCGCGGAGGCCTTCTGACCGGCCCGCGGCTGGCCATGGTGCTTCTAATGTGGTCCGGCCCGCGGCCTGCTACCAGCAGGCCCGCTGCTACCAGTGCGGGCAGAAGCGCGCAGAAAGACGCGACGGCGCGACGAGCACCGAACATACCGGAAAGAGAGAACACCGCATCGGATTTTTCGCCCGACGCCGAAGCGAAAAAGGCATTTTCTGTGCTCGGTTCACCCGGAAGCTGCAAGTGCGGTGGAAGCTGCGTGTTCGCCGGACCAATCAACAGCATGTCTCGAATCGCCAGATCTCACTCTCCACGCGTGAACATGGAGATAGGGTGTGATCACGTGGTAAAAGACCGGGAGTTGACTGGTTCAGCGGGCATGCAGCTTTCAGTGCACTGTCAGCTTAGGGGTGGACGGAGTATAGAAGAATCTCGAACGCGGCTTCAGTGGCTCAAGCGGTGCGTGGGGGTAGGGCATTGTTTTTGCTTTCCTCTGCTTCGGGTGAAAGCAACTGTACAAGCGAACAGACGAACATGCCCGCGCCACAGCTCCTTCCGGTTCCATTTCACCTCACCCTTTCTTGTTTCTCCTCTTCGCTTCTTCTTCTTCTTCCCGTCTTCTCTCCGTTGTGGGATTGTGAGTTCGTGCAGTTCGCGGTTCGTGGCCCTTAACATTTCGCCTTCGACCTCTTCCCTCTCTCTTTTCATCTTCTTCCTCGGGAGGGAGAATCTTCAGGAACATTCAGGCGGGAACATTCAGGCGGGCGAGCGCGCTTTTGTTCGCGTGCTAATAAGTCACTACCTCATATGAGCGTACTTTATGCCGTCCGTGTGAAGACGTACTCCCAGATATGAACTTTGCGCATCGCGTCGGCGATTGACTGCCGCGTCTGTTGCCCTGGAAGGACTTTGCATCTTCATCGACGGACTGCCTCAAGTGCTCCGGTGAATATCTGAATACATTATTTGGCTACTGGCATATGAACGTGGGAACTTTCTCTTAAATATTCCTTTCTCTTTTCAAGTATTCTAGCTTGTTTCTGAACTTATTCTCGCTACTTTAATTGCGACTATCATTCTTGTTTTTGTTTTTTTGTTTGTAACGTTGCAGTTGAGCCCGTTAGATTTTTTTTTTTACATTTGCCCCATGCCTAGACCTGTACGAATTTGCTCAGTTTGCTCACTGAGATTGTTTATGATTCTCTAAGCTGCTACTGGCGAGGGCGGCGTAGGAAAGCTCTCCGGAGAAAAGCTCACAGAAGAAAAGCTCACTTTTAAGCTGCAACGCGACGCCTGCGGGGAAGAGCACTCCGGTTTTTTGACGGATACGAAAGAGAGCCCACTCGTGACTTTTGCGAATCGACTACTTATTCCTTCACAATTAATACCGGCCTATGTGGTAGCCAGCAATGCATGAGTTGCGAACGCTTTTATTTTCAGCGGGTTCCGACAAACACAAGAGGCTAGGCATAATTAAAATACATAGTCAAAGAAGAAAGAATAATAAACCCCTTGACGAACCCGGAAAAAATCTCTCCCGCACTTCATTTTTTTTCGAGTCTAGAAACCATGTTTAATACAAGGTTGGAAATAAGAAAAGGCTGAAAAGAAGAACTGTATTGAATCCATAGCTGTAATGTAGCTAGACCTGAAAAACTATAAGCCTCATTTGTTTCATGATTGGGACACGCCGGAATTTAAGCCGTTCGTCTTTTTAAGTTAAGGTTGAAATATGAAGATGCTGATATAGCTATTCAGCGCAGGCTACCACGTGACAGTTGTTTTTTGTATAACATATCCACGCAGGAGCTATACAAGGTGACTTAAATTGGAACATTCTGAACGTGGTTGTGGGACTGTGGCTGTGAATAACTGAGTCTAGATCGGTTCGCAAATTTTTAGGTGTTCTTATCTCCGTATCCCCTGGTTTGGAGGACAGCCTTCCTCTGGTGGTGGGCTTTTGTCCGGGATTCTACCGGCGGCCGCCGGAATCAAACGGCCAATGAAGACAACGTGCCCATCGACCCTTCGCGTGGGAAGAAAGTTCCAGGCAGAACGAAATGCTGCTGAGTGGACTGGTAATGTATTTATTTCTCTAGCGTATATGCTACGTTACAGAGTAGATACTATTTTAAATGAGGTCCCGATTTTTATTTTTAACTCGTGTCCTAATTTTCAGCTTTCTGATACTCTGGAAGCGCCTTGGAAGACAGTAAGTCGAAGGCTCCGCTATTGAAAAAAGAGGTAATGTATTATACCTGTATATACCATTCCTCCCTACAATTTCATTTTAACACTGATGATTTACTTTCGTTTTCAGCAATGGACAGGAAGAAAAGTAGACACCGAGTGCCGTAATTTCAATCAGAAATAGGGGGTCAAGTTCTTGTTCATCCAGTGTGGGGAGAAAGCAGCATGCTTTGTCTGCAACGAAACCGTGGGCGTTTTAAAGGAATACAACCTACATCGCCACTACGAGACCAAGCATGAAAAACAGTACTCAAAATTCGTTAGAGCAGAACGCGCAGAAAAAATATAGGTCACTGGAACGAGGTTTACAGTCAGAACGAGCGGTGTTTTCGCAGCAAACACAACAAAATGAATTGTTAACATTAGCAAGCTATGACGTGGCGCATGAATTGGCTAAAAGAGGAAAGCCATTTACGGATGGCGAAACGGTGAAAGACTGCGCGCTGCGAGTGGCGACGCGGTTATTCCCTGACAAAACTAATCTAATCAGGAATGTCAGCCTAGCTCCGAACACAGTAGCGCGCAGAGTTAAAGACATCGGAACCAACATCACGTGTCAAATTGCTGAGAAAGCGAAGCAGTTCACGCACTACTCTCTGGCATTAGATGAACCCACGGATGTTTGTGACACGTCACAGCTTCTAGTGTTCATTCGCGGTGTGGGCAGTGAGTTCAACGTTACGGAAGAACTAGCGTCAGTACATAGCATGCATGGGACCGTAACAGGAGAGGACATCTTCAGAGAATTAGAAAAAGACTGTATCGGTATACAACCCGGAGTGGGGCAAATTAAAATCGGTGGCAATTGATGGAAGAAAGATTATGTCTGGGGTAATGAAGGGTCTGGTTGGACAAATCACAAAAGCCGCATGAGGTTGGTGGATTGACAAAGCCAATGTTTCTCCACTGTATGATTCATCAGCAGGCAGTTTGTGGGAAATATGTGGACATGTCGTGTGTTTTAAAACCTGTGGTTTCAGCCGTGAGTTACATTAGTTAGCATGGGCTTAATCATCGCCAGTTTCGTGAATTCCTAAAAGATGGTGAATCGGAGTTTGTAGACGTGACCTGTTACACAGCAGTGCGATGGCTGAGTTGCGGTAAAGTGCTGTCGCGTTTCTTCAACCTTAGAGAAGAAATAAGGAAATTTCTCGCAGACAAGAATCGGCCTGAACCGCTGCTGTCGAACAGTGAGTGGCTTTGGAAATTGGCGTTCTGTGTAGACCTGACATAACACATGAATAAACTAAGTGTGAGGTTGCAAGGCGAGACACGTCCTATTCAAGACGTACACATGGATATTAAAAGATTCATGGTGAAATTACAGTTTTTCGAAGGACAAATGCGAAACTAGAACTGGGGACACTTCCCCTGTTGTGCAAAGCTCCGTACAGAGACTGATGCGGAATTCCCCTCAATCTTCGCAATGGAAATCCATCGAGACCTTCGGAAGCAATTTTCCGAACGGTTTTCTTACCTCGATGGTAGAGTTGAGGAAATACAGATGTTCATTTAACTGCGATGTCGATGCACTCCCGAGTGAGTTTCAATTAGGTCATTGACTTACAGTCAAACGACATTCTGAAGAGAAACTACAAGGAAGGAAATTTGGTACAGTTCTATAAATCCTTGGGCTCTGAGCAATTTCCAAACCTGAAACAATTTGCTCCAGAGTATATATCGGTCTTTTGCACTACATACCTTTGTGAGCAGACGTTTTCAAGGTTGAAGTACGTAAAATCCAAATACAGAGCTAACTTGTCTGATGAACACTTAAAGTTCCTCCTAATTATTGGCTCATCAAGCTTGCAGCCGCAGTTCAGCGAAGTAATGAAGTCGAAGAATCAGCTACACCACTCACATTAGTTCTGCACTTCATGTCCCGGTAAATGTGTCAAAATTCTGATGCATTCCGGCTCAAATACTGCTTAGTGTTTTGTGGCATATAGTCGTATGTTGTCATCATCAGGTTCACCGTGCTTACTCTCCTGTTTCATATCTGTAACCATAGGCGTAGACTCGGGGGGGGCATCGGGGCTCGTGCCCCCCCCCCCTGGTAAAATCTGGGGAGGATGGGGGGCAGATGTTTGGTTGTCAGGTATGTACCCGGAAGGAACAGATAGACCAAGCAAATATTTCCGATGAGAACAATACAGCTGTTCGATACATACAGATGAAATAATTTGAGCCGGGTCCCGTTTCGTAGGTTTAATATATGCAATGGGCGAGGTCTTAATATACGGATCTGCGTAAGAACAACTTTAATTAATGGGTAACGGCAGATAGTTAAGAGCAAATCTAACGGTTCAAATCTCGCCGACCGTCGAATCGAATGGTTATCGCGTCACCTTGAATATACATTTACCAAGCTCCCTGCAGATGTGTACGGACAGAGATGAAGCAGCGGAAAGCCATGAGCCTTACTGATTAGCAAACCACATTCTCCACGGGAGTGCGGAAAGTTGTAGTCCTAAAACCACGAAAGTGACTTTAAGACCTGGACATGAACGAACAAAACAACCAACAATCTTTCGCACTAAAGAAATGTCCGTCACTAGTTATCACGTGTACCAAGCATATCAAGCCTACATTTTGATGCATAAACTAATAGTCTGCTATTTCGTGCAAACCCCTATTCCAGGCTAAACGTAAAATTTATGTTTTTAAATTGGTATCAAAAATCCCGTGGCTCCTAATACCGAAAAGCGAAAAATGACTCCGACACCGAAGTGAAGATATATGCTGATGAGGCTTAATTTTAAAACAGGGATATTTACAGCGGGTTCGACGTTCTATTAAAAAATATATATCTATTCAAGTCGGAGTCATTTTAGAGGGTGACAAAAGGCCACAATATATCCATAGGCGCCTCAATCTGTATTGGAGCCTCTGATGGGGGATTGTTTGATTGGTAAAAAGGCAGGGACGTTTATAATCATTTTCAATCACCGACTATCCTCTTCAATCTGCAGTTGTCTCGAAGAAGTTGTCTCAGACACGCTTATAAACTTGTATTTCTTTATTTTTATACGACCGCTTCTCAACACAAAATGTTGTAGGGACCAATATCCCTCAGATAAGTTCCAAGACACTTTTTGACGGAGCAGGGAATAAAAACAAATATATATTTGATCGAGCATTAATCGCGGCTCACAATTTGAACCAGTTAATGTCAATACACGCCCCGCGACAAGCATCGAAGGCACCAACGTGAGAAATGCTAAGCTCAGTTGTAACTGAGTGACTGCGCATGTGATTATGTAATCAAGAAATAAAAACACATGCGCGATCTCTACACGCATGGTGTGAGAGACTTAGCGCAAAGATAACCCTAGAGTTGAGAATACATGTGTTGTCGCCAATGCTTTCCGCTCAATTAGTAAAGTTTTATCACTTTGCTAATTAATGATGTTTTGCTCACTTACCGTATAGGAAGGCGATGGTATATGCGAAGATAAGAAAGAGTGAATTCATTGCTCTCAATATTGACAAGGACCTACCAGGCTGCTTTTATATTTTAAACTGGGAAAAGAAAACACACGTGCTGCGTGTCCGCGTTCAATGCCCTTATGTTGATGTTGAACATTTTCTTTCGTTCATCCTGAGATACAAACCGCTCGTGTGATGACATTTCCTCAATGAAGTGGTTTTGATGCTGCGTAGAGGCGTTTGCAGCCTATGATATTACCGCCAACTTCTAAACGACTGGAAGCAACCTTTGAAAATGTATTGTGCTAATCTGACCCCTCATTAAAGGTTTCGGCAGAGGGTTTTCGACTTATTTTTTATGCGAAAAGCTGACGTATTTCGTGACTTTTGTGGGATAACTGTTCAGCTCAGGTGTTATCGAAACACGGTCCGCTGGCCACCGGAGGCTTTCTCACCTGGCCAGGCTGGCCGTGGTCCTTGGAGTAACCCCGGGACCGCGGCCCGTTTCCAGTAAACACTTCGCATCCGTGTCGAATCCCGGTGATAGTTGTGTGCAATATTTATTGCACATTGTCACAACCGGCATCACACTCCACACGAGCATGTGGAGAGTAACCTTGTTGAATTAGCCTGAGACAGGGGTAAGAAGAAACATCAAAACGTAGAAGAGGCAGAAAATAGACAAAACGACGTCTCGAATTTTCTGTCTTTTCTACGTTTTGATGTTTCTTCTCTCCACCAGTCTCAGGTTAGTTCAACACGGAGTCAAAAATATTTTGCTTCCTCATGTGTCTTGTGCTTATCTCTTTGTGTGACGCGTATTCCGTATCGCCAACACCAGTCCTATCATTCTCATTTGTCTCCCGCCCTGTGCGAATAGGCCAGAGTTCAAATCCGCTTTGATTTATCATGGGTGATTTTTTCTGGCCTAGAAATATTGTATAATGTCATAATTACCTGAATAAAAAATATTAAATTATAATATATATTTATATATATGGGTGGTTTCATATCAAATCGTGCAGTCAAAAAGGGTAGAATTTTTAATTTCGCTGAAAAAGATATATGCTTTTGCGTGGTCTCTAAAAACCCAGTAGCAACAAACCGCAAGTTCGTCGAAATTTTTGTTCTCGACCTACGAATTTTAAAAGAGGCGGCGGCGGAAAACAGTGTTTTTCACATCCGTCGTGGTTCGGATGTTTCGCTCGATCTCCCGCCGTGGATTTTCAGTCCACATTATATTAACTTTTTGCAAGCACTCTTTGAGCACAGGTTAAAGGCTCTAATACCATAAAATAATTTTAGGCGCTTTGCTTTTTTTCTGTAAAAATGTCAAAAACGAACTCTCACTTAATTGTTGACGAAATTTGACAATTAAATACTGGCGATCTACTTGGGTTACGTCGATACTTTTTATGTCTTTGGAAAGCCCAAAACACGTTCTTCGTAGATATTATAAAATCACTCAGCTGCATAAAATTCCATTTGCGGCAGGTTTACGTTAATGTCATGCGAAAACCAAATGTACCAAATTTGAAATCGATTTTCTTAAAAAAATTATTTTGTTTTTCATTTTTTGTTAAAATATAGATATGATAGTTGTCTACTCGAAAAGAAAGTCGAGAAAGTGTGTATTTTGTTTGTATGTTCTATATTTAAGCATCAATATCGTACGAAAACGTGTTTTTACTGCTCGAAACGGACTTGCGAATTGCGCGTCTTCACAAACTTGGAAATATTTTTGCCTTTTTTCAACGTTCGTACATAAAAATGAAATACAGTAGTTCCACCCTGTTATATTAATTGATCAGTTTAAATTTTACTGTAGGCGGCAAGCTACATTGGAGGAGTTCAAAAGAGAAAGCAACACTTCTTAACAGACCAGCAGGCGTCGTAAATTTTTAATGTGTAGAAATCGGCAGACGTCGTATTGATTCGGGGCCCTCATTGGCCTATATGAACGTCCCGCCCTTTCGGAACCAGCAGATGACCGCGACCTTTCGCGCTCGTTGTGTTATATAGGACGGCCCGTGACAGTAAAGCGAGCAGCGCACCCTGTTTCACGAGGAGGGAAATGGTACGAATGTGTCGTTGACGCGGCGAACAGTGACGGCCACCCAGCAGGAGTCAGTCAGTCAGAGTATTGCAGAAGGGATAGCAGAGGGACTGTTGCCAGGGAGGATGAGGACACCACGGCCTTACAATATCGACGCTCAACAACAGTTCTGCCGGCCAAAACAACGCCCCGTGCGGGCAAAAACCGGCGGCGCGGGACAAAAATCCCGCAGACGCACACACGTTGATGGAGCGGTTTGGAAAGCTAGCGCAGGCTGATGTGTTCTTTTGAAGAAGGGAAGGGGAAAGAGAAAGTTTGAGTAATTGCAGTAACTACCTCGAAAGCTCCTCTCCTGATATGAAGCTCGAGGCATGTTACGTCTCGGTTACCTTCACGCGCATCGCTGCTCGAATCTATTCTTCACTTTGTTCCGCACAGCCACTGTTACGCACAGCCGTCGTGGCTGTGTGGAATGGAGTGAAGAATAGATTCGAGCATCATCTGGACGCCGTCACCCTGCCAGGCTTCAGTGTCGTGGGACTGGACTGGGCGTCGGTCCGTTAAGATTTCTTTTTGGGTGTTTTTTTTTTTTGTTACGCTTAACTTTGTTTCTGAAATGCGGTTCTGCTGAACTTTTTTTTTAATGTTTTCTTATTAATTGTTTGTTAGCATTGTTTAGTTGTTGGGTTTATTTCGTCATGGCGAAGCGGACTGACGGTGCTGTAGAGAGCGTGTTCGCACGCATTTGGTTGTGTCCCGTTTAGGGAATGCCCGAAAGAGTTGGTCTTTGTTCTTGCCGTGTGCGGCTAAGTTTTTCCGTCTTGATTAAATTTTTGATTTTTTGTTTTACCTTTACGTGTTATCGACTTCCTTGTCTGGCTCTCCACCAGGCGTGGGCCTATCGCCTTGCCACCTCTCGAACCTAAATCTTTTATTTATTTTTTTAACGCAATTTTCGTTGAGATTGGAGTTTGGTAATATTATTCTTATTTATTTATTTTTATACCCTACTCCTCTCCGTGACAATCGCTCCGTGTGTTTCGGACCGTTTCAGTGTCCACTTTTGTGTATTACGGAAGTGAAAGGCCATTCGCTGGGGATCTGTGCGATGGGCGGTGAACAAACCCTAGCGTTTGGTTCCGGAAAGAATTGTATATAATATATCGATAATGTGGTGACTTTCTATGTCTTAGTAATACGACAGGTAATAGCTAGTCATTCTAGTTTACAGTGAAAGTTTTATAAATCGAAACAATACAACGTCTGTGTATCTTTGATATTGAAGGTCTACTCGGCCTACTGATTTGATTAGATATGTTTCTCGTGGTTTCCCGCTCTTATAAAAACATAAATACCTATTTAATACCACAAACTGCGTTTATAATTGATTACTAAATTCCTGAATAGGCCCCTGGCCCAGGTTCAGAACGACACAAGCCCTTTTTTGTTTCGACGCGTAGTTTTTGCAATATCGAATTTGTCCACCTTTCGTGAAACACCATATACATATATATATATATATATATATATATATATATATATAGTATATATATATATATATATATATATATATATACAGGATGCTTTTTTTAAGATTAGCATATTTGTTTAAAAAAAGCCGTTAAAGTTTCACTTATGCCGCTTGTGGAGGTGTGTTATACGGCCAGGGGGACATATTATAGGGGGCTAATCGTAAGGATCAGTCGGATAATTAATTGAAATTCGGTAATTAGCTTATTAAATAATAAAAATACACACGTAGTTCCAATTAGAAATTTGTTCAGCGTCGTCGAAAACCCCTAAATCAGTCATTTTCAGAAGACTTTGAGCGCGTGAGAAGCATAGCAGTGCACTGAAGTTACCGCTCGTGGAGCAGGTACAAAGCTAGACGTTGCGATAAGGCGCCCGCGCGATTTCTCCGTCTCTTATCTAGCCCCATCCTGAAAACTTTAATTCTTTGATTCATTGGATTAATTACGGTTCTTTCATCTGCATATGTTCGCTTATTTCCTCTTCGGAGACCACGTACGATGACGTGAAGTGCCCGTGTTGTATATTCAATAACGTGGCTCTTGATTCTCGCAGATGATGATGATACCGTGTTTCTAAAGCTCATAAACAAAGAAGACTACTACATGTACACGGGACGAGACAAACAGTGGGAACATTTCTGGAGCACAAACGAGCACGTACCACGTGACACCAAGCGTCGTACCGCGTTCCACGCGGCGGCGTGTGTTTCCAGAACACCTCCGATTGGATACATTTCGTTTCTTGTGCATTAATGAGACAGATAGGAAACGCCAGAGAGCCAAGGTGGAGTGGTGTAGTGGTTAGCACACCCGACCGGACATTGGGAGGCCCAGAGTTCAAATCCTGGCTCCGCCCTTTTTTCGGCTTTCTGCGGGTTCCTGAAAACTTTAATTCTTTGATTCATTGGATTAATTACGGTTCATTCATCTGCATATGTTCGTTTATTTCCTTTTCGGAGACCACGTACGATGACGTGAAGTGCCCGTGTTGTATATATATATATATATATATATAGTTATATATATATGTATATATATACATATACATATATATATATGTATATGTATATATATATATATATATACATATATATTATATATATGTGTATATATACATATATATATATAACTTGAGTATTTCTGGCCACTCATTCAGTAATGCCTAGGTGACATTTCTACAATTTCGGTGTGAAACTAGCGGGGATCGCGAACAGTGGAAGTCAAATTTATGTTTACAAGTTCAACGCTATTAAAGCTGGGATCTATAAACGTCCTGAAATAATGACATCCATACACACAATGAACATATCTTAAGCAGTCATATCGAACTAAAGGACCACAATCACCCCTCGTCTTTTCTGTCTTGAAGATTATTACATGCAACAAAATGTTTCAAGGGCAGTCGCCGTGTTGTGCCTGCTTGTTTGGGCAGACCTGTAAATTATTTTCGAAACTTTTGCAGCTGTGACGGTGTAAGCTTTATTTCTCCCGTGTTTCGCACTCGCTTATGTAACTTTAATAATTCAAAACCTGGTGGCCCTAAGAGACGTTGGCACCGCGGACATCGTGATCTATTTGTCGATGAGGCAATGGCCGACCGGATGGTCTGATCCGTACACGGTGCGACTCATTGTCTGTTTAACCTGCGGTTTTGTTTATTTTTGCTTTTCGTTCAGTGTCAGTGCTGATTAATCGCATCACATTTTTCGAACAACACTTTTTTCTGCCGTTAATAAATATATATATAGAGAGAGGGAGAGAGAGAGAGAGAGGAGAGAGAGAGAGAGAGAAAACATGGCGCGTTTATTGAGGGGTACGAACTGAGGAGGCGGCTAAAAGCGCGTTTTCTCAAGTGCTGTTAACTGTTGTTTTTCTCGCCGAGAATTTGGCGCTTGCTGCTCTTGTGGCTACTGCCCCCCCCCCCCCCCCGTTTTGCTTGTTAGATTTTCCGGTGTTGTACGTGTTGTTTCTCTTTCTCCCCGGCCATGTTTACGCTGGGGGCGGGGGGGGGGGGGTTCATTCTTCGACTGTGTTGAGTGCATCGGGAGCTCTTGATGTGGCCCAAAGGTTTGAGTTAGCATTGTCTGTTGAAGTCATGTACCACGTGGCGTAGCCAAGGTGTGTTGATTTTTCATCTCTTGTAACCAGTCTTGAAAAAGGTCTGCTTAGGTCGAAACGCCGACCAATATGTGATAAAACTCTCTTAAAAGCTTCGAGGTACGTTTTCTCTCCTACCTACTTTTCGTCGTCCTATGAAACAGTCTTCTTCATATAAATATATATATATTCTTACAAGCGTTCCAGTCGTTGTCCTTTTCCTACTGTCCGTACTTCGTCCCTCTCTTGGTGTCTCTGTTTGTCCTCTTTCGCCCGTTACAATCGCCCCCTCCAATCTACCGTCCGTCCCGGACAGAACAAATGTAGTCATCACGTGCCACATAAAGTTTGAGTTGACCGAGATTGAGCTGAGTCCGGTGTCGTCCTCGTCGAGGCGAAATTCGCAGTTCGTCGAGGCGATATGTCACATGACCGAGATTCCTGCATATTTTCTTAATTACAAAAGTGCAAAGGACAAGGACCTTTGCGCTTTTGTAACTGAGATGTTTGACCAACTACCCAACAGCTAATTTTAATTGCTGGTTATTTTGAAGGGTTCGCAATACCTTGGGTGCAAATTCTCGGATCGCTGTGGCCGTCTGAGGTGACTTCGAAGAATCAGTAAATCTCTTGAATTGAAATATGGTCCAGAACTTCCAGTGTACAGGCGATAGGTGAGATGTGACTGCTTGTGAAGAATGGCAAGTCGAGTTCTTTCTCTTGCTACGTGTAATTGCCCAGAAAAGTCGCATACATAGTCTCCTCGCACGGCGGGTCGACGTCATCTTCATCGCTGTCTCGAGTGGAAGCGTCGGAAGCCTGCCATACACCAACTCAAATGACGATTGGCTTGTTTTTTTGGGATGTGCTTAGTACAAACGCAGCAGTGTTAATATATTGGTCCCAGTTCTTGTGAGATGAATTGATGAAGGCAGCTAGTATATCGCTCAAAGTACGGTTAGTGCGTTCTACCAGTCCATTTGTTTGGGGGCGGGGGGGGGGTAGACTGAAGCTGCTGCGTGCTCAATGCCGTAGTTCCTAAGGACATTCCTGAAAGCACGAGGCATGAACAAAGTTCCTCGGTCAAAAATTATGATCCGTGGAGTCTTATGCCGAAACACCAGATGGTTGTTCACTAAAAACTGATGTGCTGTGTCGATGACGTGTCGGGAACTGCGTGCACATCAACCCACTTTGTTAAGTTGCGCATGGACACAATTATGTGCCTGCTGCCACATTCTTATTTCGGGAATGGTCCCAGGTGGTCTATACCGATTATTTCGAACGGACTTCTTGGAGAGATATCTGGTGAAGTTCTACCTTTATTTTTTTTATTCGGCGGTGTTTTGCGCATTTGGTAAGTGGTACATGAACCAACATACCACCGAACGTCACCTCTCAAGTCCGCCCACCACAACCTTTGAGTGATTTTTACTGAAGTCCGGTGTTGTCCAAGATGACCAGCGTTTCGGGCGTTGTGACACATGACCATAAAGTTAAGGTGCAGACTCGTGGGAACAGCAGGCAGCCACGAATCGGACTTCTGTGATCGATGGCAGAGAAACCCATCACATAGCTGGTAGTGCGCTCGCAAACGTTGCAGGCGTCGTTCATGTAGACGAGAAGATTCGCTGCCTGTGTTTGCGAGATTACTGATGATAGTCGACGCGTCTGTGTCGTTTGACTGCGCTGTTCGCCAATCAAGCAGAGCTAGAACAGAAACCGATGAACCATCCTCAACGGGATTGAAGGAGAGGAAGTCGGCGTCCTCATGGTGCCTTCCGCCTCGGTGAACAAGTAAAAAAATGTGCTCTTGAGGTTTCATGGCCCAGCGAGCAAGCTTCGACGTAAGATCGGTC
This sequence comes from Ixodes ricinus, assembly GCA_037355805.1. NCBI lineage: Eukaryota > Metazoa > Arthropoda > Arachnida > Ixodida > Ixodidae > Ixodes > Ixodes ricinus. The sequence continues at coordinate 8,599 of JAZHYW010000596.1, read as the reverse complement.
TTCGATTGGAGCCACTGCAATGCAGAGTTGTCGGTGACAACTGTAAATTTCATGCCGTAGAGGTAAGGGCGAAACTTTTCCGCAGCCCACACTACAGCGAGACACTTCAGTTCGGAAGAGTGGCACGGGCTTTCTGGTTCACGAAGATAACCGGGCGTTCTCGACCATATTTGTCATGTTGAAGAAGGACAGCCCCTAAGCATTCCCCACTGGCGTCAGTGTGGATGACGGTGCGTGCGTCGTCTACAGAATGGGCCGGCGTAAAAGGCTCTGGAAGAGCTCGCTTGAGGTCCGCGAAGGCTGCCGGTTCTTCTGCTCCCCATACGAATTTGGTGTCTTTTCTTAGGAGCCGGTTCAGAGGAGAAGCCCTTAAGGACAAGCTATCTACGAAGTGGCGGAAGTAGGATGCGAAACTTGGCAAGCTCTTTAGCTGCCTTATCGTTTGGGGTACGGGTATATTAGCAAACGCTAACAGCTTTGCGGGGTCTGGACGAATACCATCTTTGTTGGCGACATCCCCGAGGAGGGTACCTCGTCATATCCGACGAAACATTTAGATGGCTTTACACGAAGTCCAGCTTTCGAGAGGGCATCTAAAACATGACTTAGAGACGATGTTGATTCTTGTCAAAGCTGTCGGCAGGCACAATTCGGTCCTCGGGTAGACCAAGTCCATGGACCATTTCAAGTGGCCGACGACGTTGTTTTCAGACACTGAAAGGTCGCAGGTGAATTGAACAATCCAAATCGCTAACGTCTGGACTAAAACAGGCCGTCATGTGTTACCAAGGCTTACTTCTCAGCGCCATCTGGATCAAGTTCCACTTTCGAGTATCCGGAGATGAAGACCAGTGTCGAGAAATATTGGGAACCTTGGAGACGATCAAGAGCATCATCATGTCAACGCAGGTGGGACACATCAAGCTTAGTCAGGCTGTTCAACCTTCTATAGTTGGCGCCGAACCTTGTCGAGCCTTCTGTTTTGTTGCAAAGCACCAGAGGCGAAGACCACGGGCTGTTTTAAGGTGTTACTATGCCCCCTTTAAGAATACAATCAACTGGAGCGTTAATTTCCCATCCCTCGGGCATAGACATTCGTCGAGGGTGTTGACGTATTAGCGCGTGGACACCGGTGTTGATGGCATGGAGCATGAGGGGCATATAACTCAGCTTTTCTTTTGTCACGGCGATACAGCTTTGAAACTCCATAAGTAGGAGCTGAATAGATTCTTTCTCTGCCGCGATTAGATGGCGGCCAAAGTTAAACTCTGCACATGGCAGGGGTCCATTTCTGCCTAACTGTTTTTCTAAAGCAGGAAACGAATGCGAACTTGCAAGGGTGGCAACCCCCATTTGTGACTCAACCTCGCAAGCAACTCTTAAGCTGTCGCATCGCTTCAGGGGAAGGACGTCGCTGGCCAAGTTGTCAACAAGAATGTCCAAAACACCTTGGCAAGAGGAGGCGAGACCGCGGGGCGTGGTGAATTCCGCACCATGGCGTGGGTGCAGAACAGCTTCGATTATGAAGTCTCCCGATCGCTTATCTCGCTGAAGATTTTCAGGGACCCAGACCGCCAAAGACTTTGGAACCGTAATGTCTTTCGTGGAAACAAGTGAGCACATGAACGATTCGCAAACGAACTTCATAGGTAGAAAAGTGCGTAAAACGTTCTTGAAAGTTTGAGCAGGTAGGCGCATGGGGTTCTAACTTGTTTGTACGAAGCAAATTATAAAATAAGCAATTCGCAGCAGAGGTAACTTCAGTACACAGATGTTTCTTTAATGTTCGGCCTAAGTTCATCAAAGTCCCAACATTGATGCATCGACAGCCGTAAAAAGTGACTTGAATTCTCGTGGTGTTGATAACTGTGCATGACCACGTTCAAATGAGGCAAGCAGATTGACTACCGCACACCACACACATGCGATCAAGGAGAACTGGAGGGTTTAAATTCTGCACAACAAAGAATGAAAGTGTCTCAATCTTTCCAAGTGTTTCCACTGTCAGTTTGATGTGTCCAATATAAGTAATGGAACTTTCGTTTGGAGAGAGAAGCCGAACTTCTTTGCAGTCTGTTGTTGATGCGATACGGTCTGCCGATCGTAGCAACTTAGCATCAATGACGCACACCCCAGCTCCGGTGTATATAATAGCATCCATACATTGTCCGATTCCACGCAGGTAGAGAGAAACATGTGGGGTCAGGATATCCAGATCGATGTTGTAGCCAGGGGGACTTCGTGGACTACGCGGGACCTTGCCCCGTCGGGCCCGCGCGGGGTATTTCCTGACGTGGGGGCACGGATTCTACGTTCGATAGAAATTGAACCAGGTAGGGTTATTTTGTTGAAGATAGCAAGAAGTGTGTATTTTATATAGTTGAAAGTTTTACGAAGATCGCTCAGGCGCATCCCATCGTATCCTGGGGACTTGTTCGGTTTCAAACTAAAAGGTATTGTCTCAAGGTCGGAAAGGGTCATTTGTGGAAGAAATGCCGACGCCATATTTAAGTTAGGGAGATGAGAAGCTGATGAGTCATTTTCTCGGGCTTTTCCTGCAAATGTTGTGAAAACATTGTTGAAGGCACGAGCCGTAGCCAGTGGATCAGGTCCAAAAGAAGCGTTTAATGCATTCCCCTGTAGTCGTTTGGAAGGAATTCCCCGTAATTCATTTATCAATGACCAGGATTTCGCAGGATTGTTTCGAGATTCTAGCATTTGTTTATGAAAGTAAAGACGCTTTGCTGAACGAATCAGGGCGCTTACTCTGTTGCGAATAGTTCTGAACTCACATAGAAAGCTCGAGCTCTGTGGTGATCGACGGCATTTTTTCCAAGCAATTTCTTTAAGCTTTATGGCAGACAGTATATCCTTATTTAACCATGGTAGGTTTGCTTTTCTTTGTTTTATGAAGATAACCTTTTCTGAGTTCTCATAGAACTGCCTAAATGACTGAACAAACGAGGGGTATATGTCCAAGCGTGTTTGTGTGAAAGCCTGCCAGTCGTAGATGGATATATATTTGTCAAGTGTTTGATGGTCAGTAATTTCAACTTGACGCACTTTATTTTGCATTATTTTTGATGTAACGCCAGGAAATTATATATGGCATGCCACGAAGTAATCGTCCCATAGTTTTTGAGTTATGACTGCTGATTTTGCATTTGATAATGGCGACTGGAGCACTGCACGGGCCCGGGCTAGCCCGAAAGCCCGGCCCGGCCCGCGGGCCGGGCTCGGGCCGGGTAGCACGTGTTTTCTCGGGCCCGGGCCGGGCTCGGGCCTGAACAAAAAACATTTCGGGCCGCGCCGGCCCGGGCCGGCCCGGGCCCTCTTGGGCAGTCGAGTGCCGTAAGTTCTAAATTTTTGAGAACAAAAAGCTTGCTCATTTATCCTTTAGGTTCATTGAAAACAAAAAAGGCGAAGTACGAAGTCTCTACAGCGCCGTTCACAATCACAAAAGGCGTCTGGCAGTTAGAAAGCCTTCAAGCGGATAAACGAAAACGTATGAACTCCACCAGCATAGTGGGACAGTGCGGGAAAGGAAACGAGGGCACTCCGGTTGCTGGGTACAACATGATTGTATTTTCCTCTGCTGTTCAAATTAAAAAAATAAATAAAAAGCATGACCTGCGGGGCCTTACTATGCCACCAAAGACAAGCTAACGTACCTAGACTATTTTTTTTTACAGATCGTGTCCGTCAGCAAACATATGATTACACAGAACTCTGGGCAGCTACTGCCATCTATGAACGACTGCGGCAAGCAGACAACCTGCTTGCCGGTTGTCTGGTTGCCGCCGTCTTATAGATGGCGGCAGCCTTTCGAGCCTTTCCACTCTTGCTTGCCGACTTGCGGCCGGCCATTACTTCATCCCCACCATAGTACAGCTTCGCTGGTCTTCCTTCTTCACTAGAGTGGAAAGGCTGAACGTTTTTTGTTTACGCAGCCTTTTGAAGATCACAAGCGAGGTTCTGATTGTCGCTTCTCTTCGTCTGGAATCTTTCCGGGTTTGGAATGACCAATAGAATCGACCTCTGTCCTGCCCGTGTTACCAACCGTCCAATAAGAAATAGACGCTTGACGAGTCCATCATTCAAGAGAAACATTTGTAGCATTATCATTTATTTTCTATACCGCCATTTTCTGTCCGTGTGGCAGCAATGAAATGTGGTACGCCAATATCGACAATCGGCGGTCCTGACATCACCTGCGCTCTGCAAATCTGTTGAGAAGACAAAATTTAAGAGCTCTGTATGGGAAAGATTTCTCACAGCCGTGGACTCCAGAACTTTGAACGAACGACACTGAACATGCCCTTTGGGCACCAACGTCGGTTCCCAAATGACATGTTCAGTGTCGTTTGTTCAAAGACCAGGATGTCTCATCTCAGTCGTCACAAGTGCAAGGTTTTATTTAATAGCGCAAGTATCTTTTTTATCACCTCAAAGCCCTGAATCTCCCACTCAACGAGTTCATCAAGTTCCTGCAACCCTTCAAGGATGCTAGCGACGCGCTCGAGGAGGAAAACGTCCAACACTTCCTCTGGTTGTGCTTTACGCTTCCGCGCTGAAGAACCATATTGAACATGCTCCGGTGTCTGCAGTAGAGACAGTGGAAATCGAGAAGATCATTTCCTGGACACGAAGCTGAAACTTTCTCTCCTCCACAAGACCGCCACATTTTTATGGCCTCAGTTCCGCCAACTCCGCAAGTTGCCCGAGAGCGAGCGCCTTGAAGTCTACGCGCACGTCAGAGAGGTACTTGCCCATGTCCCTGAAGCAATGACCCAAGACAGAGATGAGACTGATGATGACGTTCGAGATCCCGCCTCGAAAAGAAGGTGCCGCGGTTTGTTTGAAGTCTGGTGTGACGCGGAGTATGACAAAGTAGCCACCGATGAATTGGAGGAGTATCTGCACGGCAGAAAGGACTACTCGTGCTCATGAGTGTCTGAGCTTTGCTGTTTTTGAAGAGCGAACGAAAAGAATTCTCGAAACTTTCCCTTCTATCCAAACGCATCCTGTGCGTCCCCAAGTGCTATCAGCGAACGGAACCTTAGCGCGGCGGGCTACGTCATGCAAGCAAGGCGGACCTGCCTGAAGAAAGAGTCAATGAACAAAGCATTGTTTCTCCACAAAAACATGTAGGAAGGAAAGTTCTCTGTGAAACAAATTAATGGAACTACAGAAAAGTGTGCAATATCTGTTAAAAAAATACATAAATAAAGCATTCTCTTTTGTCTCATGAATTCTCGGATGAGTTCAAAGACTGTCGCAAATGATGTGCCTATTTCGCCCATATTCTCGAAAATACATCTTCTAGGTCGGAATGATTATAGTGTAAAAAAATGTCGGCCCAGTTTTCCGGCTCAACCGGGCTCCGGCTCATATTTGCAAAATGTTATCGGACCGGACCGAGCCCAGAGATGTCTCTACGGGCCGTGTCTCTAACGGGCCGGGTCGGCCAGGCTTACAAATTCCGGCCCGTGCAGTAATCTAATGGCGACCTTAAATTAATGCGATCTATTGAGGAGTAACTAGGTGCTTGCTGAACAGTTCTTTCCTTGTAGGACCAAAAATTGACGGCTCTATGCCATTGATCTGACAAGAGAGTAAGATATTCGAAACACAAGGGGCTCAGAAGACTTTAGTAAATCGATGTTAAAGTCTCCACCTGCTAGACAAACTGACAGCCTTATCCGTCAAAAGCTGACAGACACTCTCGAAGCTCGGCTAAAAATTCGGAAACTTTTTTGCAGGGGTGGTCGATAAAAAAGCCAGCAAGCATAAATCGGAGACTAATGTAAGTATGCGCTGTGCTATTGATTCAGATGACTAAAAACGCTACTATTATATCCGAAAAAAAATTGCTCTTGTTTTAAAAAAAGCAGCGATTCTACCGCCGCGTCTCTTGTCGCGAGTGTAAAAAATGATTTTGAACCCGGGCAAGGAAAATCGGTCTGTACTTTCATTACAAATATTGATTTCTGTTAGAACAAATGCGTCAGTTATTGGGGGGGACAGAGTTAATAGCCTTATTAGGAATGCGTCCCGGTGCTTTCGGAGGCTGCGGATAGTAACATGAAATAAAGTGAAGGAACATGCACTTGTGTGAAAATTTCTAGGCAAGATTGAAGGGATTTGTTAAGCCTAAAAAGCCCAGTACCATTCGTTTCTAGGCGATTAGCTCCAATGCTTCAGTATTGAAGTGATGTGAGAGTGTCGTGGATCCTGGCTTTGTTTCGCGAAAATTTTGCCGTGTCGACACCCAAATAAATTTAAAGTTGCTTCTAATTTTCCTCTAGTTCAGGGCCATCCATAATTAGTTTCCTTTTGGAATATGCGGGTTATCATTGAAATATGATGACGGATGAGCACCGTCCTCACCGGGTAGGGAGCCAGGCTTCCACGGCTTGTGACGCCAGCAGTACTTTCAGAGCAACAGACGAGAACCTAGCACATGATGGAGGTTAGCACGCCGGTCCATGCAGGCCTATTGCAGCCAGGCGATGGGCGGACATAACATGTCCAGCCTGAAAATCCTCAACTTCATTTTTTTCGCGAGGGTCAGACATGATATCACGAGATATTTTCCTGAGCTTCAACGGATTACCGTAGCCTCTCATGTTGGAAAGACGATCGACTTGCTCCGGTGTCGCTTTGGTATGATTTCAGCGGTGTATTTCAGTGCCTACGCCGCAGTAGAAGATCATGGAACTCAGTTTTAGTTGCATGGCCTTGATGGAATGACCTTGGAGATTCCACTGTTGTCACGAGCAGATCGCAGTGGTGACAAAATTCCTGATTCCTACAACGCATTCAATTGAGTCATAGTGTCGACCACCTGTTTCATTGACAACAGAGTGTCGACTTTGAGTATGCGTATAGAGGGTGTCGACGGTGTTTTTCCAGGAGAGTAGGAGGTCTAGCTTTTGTTTACTTAAGCTAACTCTGACAGAAAAGAACTGGGGTCTGAATGAGGATGACGTGGTTGGTGGAGTCTAAGTTTGACTTCGCGAGTCCTCCTCGACATTCAAGGCAACACCATTTCTCACGTTTGGAGGCGCTCATACGCTTTAAAGGTGTTTTAAAGACAGACCTTTTTTCCCAAGGTGACTCGATCGTACACAATCAGCACATTTCACCTTGAAGCAGCTGGGTCTTTGGTGAGAGAGTCAGAGCATACAGACAATTATCGTCTGATGAAATGGTGGAATGCTGTGTAGAACGACGTTGTTGCTGATACTGGTAGTAGTTTTTAGCAAAGCCAAAAGACAAGGTAAAGAAATAAACTTGAGCTCACCCGCAAAAGATTAAAGCGCGTACAGCCGGGTGCCGAAACCTTTCACGTAAAATGGTGCTGAATGGGCTTGCACGGACGATCCCGGTAAGAATATCGAGATGATGGTGCCGATTCTGACCACCAAATAGGAAGCTTGTCGGGCTTCGCGCACGGCCTGGGTGAGGACTTCCAGTGGGTGTTTCGAGACGTCGGCAAAAGGTGTCTTGACTTATCGTTATCGTCACTCCTTAGGTGCAGAGATGGATGTTTCGAAATGCAGGTCTTGGCCGGTAGCGGGCGACGTATCATTCTTGTAACCAGGGCAACTCGTCGTGGGTTGCACAGGTTTGGAGTTGCAACACCGAGGACTGGGTTTCTCCTAAAAGATGGAACTTCGGACGAACCACATGATGGAGAGAGCGAGTAGAAACCAATATTTATGCAAAAACATTCAAGCAACCTCTTGGAAAGTGGATTGCTGTGCCTCGCCCACTTCGTCTTCTTCCCCAGTAATAATAATAATATTAATATTAATAATAATACGAATAGTTTATTGGTACCAGCAAAGAAAAGCATTTGGGATTGCGGATGCATCAAAAACCACCAGAAAGCTCGTGCGACGCCATCCTTCAATAAAAAACGATATGTAGCGGTGTAGCGGCCGTAAAAGTACAATATTGTAAAAAAAAGAAGAAAGAAGAGAAATGTAAACACAATTACATGGAGTTGGCTACCTTATTTATAACGTTAATATTTTTTTACACGACAAAAAATATTATGAGACACACTAAAATAGGAAGCCAAGAGCATATGTCAACGTCAACGCCAGAAGACTGAAAAAACAGTGCGGAAACACATCCAGTGAAAGCGATTCTTCTGCTAAATTTTTTTACAAACGGCGGAATACGCGTTAACAATAATAATAATAATGAATTCATTCAATAGGAAAGCTAGTAACACAACGCAAATGCGGGTCTGCCAAAGCCACAGGAGGCTTGTAGGACATGACCCGGCAATTTGAGCGACGAAACACTGCGCGTTTCTAGACAGGAAAACCACGCAATGAAACAACAAAGTCAATGCGGGTGTAGGACACCTCTGGAGCGACGGCAACCTTATAAGGATCAAATTATTGAACATGCTTTCACCTGCTGTTGCTGGCTTTGATGACGTGCTTTGGAGGTTGTTGAAGATGAAAGGCTGCGAAATATGATATAAATATTTTTCCGTTACGCGTAGTATAACGAGGGACCATAAAATGCGACCGGCGAGGTTCCTGGGACCTACAAAAGGGGCTGAAATCGTTACTCATAA
>JAZHYW010000595.1:0-25385 GCA_037355805.1 Ixodes ricinus | reverse complement strand
TTGGTGGCGTAGCTCAATGGTTAAGGTGTCTGCTTCCTACGCAACTTACCCCGGTTCGATCCCCGGTAAGCGCTTGCTTACTTTTTTTCTGCAATTTTGTTTTGTCGGTTATTTGGCGATATTTACATTTTTTTACCATGAACACTGTAAAAAAAACGAATGTTGTCGACAAAATTTCGCTGAACTACATGGTATGGGACTCCCCTTCTGTAGGTGCAATTGGGGACATGGGGGGCAAGTGGTTTAATAGGGGGTTAACACGCTCTACGGGATGCACTCGCTGTGCGAAAAGGGTGACCCAAATGACATGAGCTCTTCGCATTGTGCATATAGCCATTTGCGGTTGATGTACATGACGTAGTGCGTATAGCTTTACTTCTCGAATAAAACGAATTGCAAAAACGAGTGTCTCAAGTTGTAGCGGTACTTAGCGGAGAGGTGTCCGCTTCATACGGAGCAAAACCAGGTTCGATGCAGAGAGAAATCAATACCTTTTTGTGTTTTTTCTTGTCGAAGATTTTGTTTTTGTTGATAATTTAGCTATACTTACAAGATTTCTTTTTTTACAATTACCGTATCACTGAAAAAAATGTTGACAAAACTTAGCTGAACTCAATGTTATGGGACTCCCTTTACAGAGGTGCAATGGGACACAGCGGGGCTTGAGATGCTGGCTGGACGCCGTCAAGTGGCGTGTAGTTTTCTAATGAAGGGCGGGGCCTAGTGGGTTAATAGTTTTGCAATGAGCAGCCGCCGACTGTTGCCGCGAAGCGGCCCGAACGCAGGGCAGGAGGGTGGGTTTACACGCTCCTTAGTGGTAAACGCGCTGTCCGAAACTGCCGGCAATTTTTTGCCCGAGGTTGTTGTACCGGCTGCCGGTAAAATATCTCCGTCCAATATTAATTGCTCTCAGAAGAGACGCGGCATTTGCAATGTGCGAGGGCAAGTGTGTAGAGCAGCATCGTCCATACTTTTTTGGCGCGGTGAACCCGCGACACACTCGCGGGTTATTCACGGGCTATGCATTGAATATTTTCTTGACAATGACTGCAAAGGGGCTTGCAAAATAACTGTCCAGGGTGCACTCTGTTTTTACTCCAGCTTGGCAAATGATGTCAAAAGCCTACCAGCGTAAGCTCCAAGTCACGGAGAAGTCATTCATCGCATGCGCTTAGGCAGCCGAAGCACACTATTGTTATGAGCCCGCCTCTGAGAGTTTAGGCCGCTTTCCCGGTTACAGTGAAAAGTGGATACTCTATCATCACATGTTTATGCAAAGCTAGCAGGTTCCATCTGTTCACACACCGGCATCCTCCAGCCTTATTTCGAGGGGAGGACGTCGGCGTCCCAGTTCAAATCGAAGAGTGCAGAGCAACACACTTGGAAGAACATGTCCACAACGTCCACCAAACCAGATGCCACCTTCGCAAACAATGCCCTGATGTCAAGTGTACGGGGCACAACCTCTGGACAACAGGTACACCTATAGTCCGTTGCAGGTTAAGAATAGCAGGAAGGGTGAAAAGGAGAAACCACCATTCCTCACCAGGTTTGGTGGTTTTCTCCTCTCCTCCTCTCCATCAATGGCTCTGCTAATCTGGAGAGAGGAGGAAAGACTCTCCTGCTATTCTTAACCTGCAACAGACTATACTGGGAATGACCGAGAGAACAAAACTCGCCACACATTCTCAAAAAAACATGCATCTTCAAAAAACACCGTGTGGGGGATGTGGGGCGGCAACCCCACACAGGCGAGCTGGGCCGCCGCACCACCACCGGATCTATCGGTTACCTTATGGCCATAACTACACGACCACATTGAGCATGCCCTCGGCTTTGCACCAGCAGCGGCAACAAAGATGCCAACCAGGACAGACACTACCCTCCCCTGAACGTAGACTACCAAATTGCAGTGGCAAAACAGGCCACAATGTGGCTCGGTCTATCAGTCCAAACCGCATAAAAGCCTGTCCTTTCATTCATTCATTTATTCCCTTGGTGGGGAGGGGGAGGGGAGGCACCAGCAAAACTGGAGAAGTTCAGTTGAGGTGTAGGCCCGGGCCCTCTGGGCCTCCACGCTGGCTGTGTGCCTGGCATCTGCAGTTTACCCTCAGTGTGAAGTGTAATGTTGCATGCAGACTAAAACAACCTTTCCTGTGTGTCTTTTCTGCAATCTAGTCCTGGATATGGGTTTGGAGTCTCTCACATTGCTCAAGCTAGTACTCAGCACTGTTGCTATTCATACTGGCAGCAACAAGAGGCTCTAAATCAAGGAAATAATGCAGGCAAGCTAGTAGGATCTTAATATTAGAAAGATGAGGGCATAGTGGCAGCCTCGAACGTGCAACTTTGGTGTGCTCACAAGTCATTTCGCAAGCTGGATGGACAATGTTCATACGAGCTTGAACAAATAATTTATTATGTGGAACTTGCCACGGACCCTTTCTGGAACCGTGTTGGACGGGCGACCAGGTCAGACTGTACTTGAAGGCGTAGTTCGAGTGCTGTCAGATGGCACTTTCAACAGGAATGTTTTAAAGTGTGATACTTGTTTCTGATTATGCTTTCTTCTAACCTCAGGGGCTAGTCGGACAACGTCGGAGCTGAGCGGCACCATCACAATGGCGATGGTTCGAGCAGATGCACGCTGTGCTCTGCCATCGGCCCATGGCTCAGGCCCAAAACTACGGGGTTGACAGCCGTGACAGCTCCCTGGAGGACGAGCAACAAGATGACAATGGTACTTGTGTGCGACTATTTATAATGCAGTCATCCGTTTACTTATGCACTGCTTATGAGTCTCCGCGATCGCGTACAAGGAAGTATAAATGCAAAAGAAATAGAGGTTACTAACTAGGTTTGTCTCTGCTGGCTGCTCAGTACTGGGGATGACGAAAATGAAAAATAAGAGGAATTAGAGGAAGGAATCACTACTAATAACTAGGGTTCCTTCTTTTCAGTGTTAATTTGTCTTCAAATTCTGGTGTTTTTCTAGTGTTTATATTTTTCTCCCTCATTCGGTGTCTATAGACCATTCCATATTATGAAGTACAGGGTAGTGTGAGTACATGGAATGTACAATCCTTTAAATAAAATGAATACACCATAGACTAGTGTATGCGTATTGATGAGGAATGCAGGGATGCTCTTCGTAAAAGGTCAAATTGGTTGTGAGAGTTTAAACAGCGTAAGGTCCGTCTACCTTTGAAGTGTGGTGACGCTGGTTCACGCTGTATTTGAGAAATTTGGCCAGTGCAGTACGACCGCTAGCCTGGGTCTTTAACTCGCATCACGCAGTAGTGATACTCGAACGTGTGCTGGCACGATGTTCATCCAGATCGAAACGGGCGGGGGTGGGGTTGAACCCAGGATCCCTGGGTTCTACAGCTCTAACTTTTGCGTTTCATGCTCTCATTGTGTGCACTCAGCATAAGCTTCTCCGAAAGAAAAAGCTGATACTGTCTTCGTAAAGTGCTGGTTTTAGAGGATCATGTTACTATCGCTTCTCAAGACGGCCTTAGAAAAAAAACAAAAAACGTTTGAAGTGATTTTGGCCAAGTGAGACTAAAGTACTGCAGGCATGTATAAACAAGCAAGGAAGATCTTGCACTAGCAGTTAAAATTTTGGTATGTTACCGGTTGCTCTTCTGAAGCTCTATCCATTGCTCCCCTCTTTTTTAAGGGCTCTGCAACATATCGATCTTATAGTCCAATTCAATTTTCAATGGGGAAGCGACCAGGAAAATGGAGATGTGGATCTCCCAGATGACTCTCTCTCTGGAGACACTCCCTTGGAAAGAGATTCATGTAAGTCCAGGCCTAAACTGCCACATTCTGTACTCTTTTGCACGTTCCCTGCCCTCTCAGCTCGACTTGTTGACCCTGACCACCAGCCGATCCATGAGAACACTGTTTTATGACGACACATGCCTGCATCAAGTCACATTTGCTTCGACTTTCTGGGTCTGTCGTTTCCTCAGCTATACATGTAAGTCCAGGCCTAAACTGCCACATTCTGTACTCTTTTGCACGTTCCCTGCCCTCTCAGCTCTTTATCGGCCATCCCCAAAACACTCGACTGTGGCTTGCCGTCAGTGTTGCAGCTGCCACATTCTGTACTCTTTTTCACGTTTCCTGCCATTTCAGCTCGACTCTTTTTTTTATTTCCAAACCTGCAAAAAAGTTTCAAACGAAGAACATTTTCGGACGACTTGGAGGTGATATCATCTGCAAAGCGGTATTTCAGTCACCAGACATCAGAATATTTTCTGGGAGGGTTAAATAAACTTGTAGAAATTACGTGACGAGTGTGTTGAACTTCGAGGTGAATATGTCGAATAGTCATGAAGTTTTCATGACTCAAGATTGTTTTCTTCTTGGTCAGGCCTAGAACTTTTCAGCACCCCATCGTACATGCCAACGTCGTTAACTGCCGTCCCCAAAACACTCGAGTCTTGTTGGCCGTCAGTGTTGTACCTGCCACATTCTCTTCCCTTTTCCATATTCTCTGCCCTTTCAGCTCGACTTGTTGACCATGACGGCCAGCCAGTCTATGGAAACACGCGTTTATGTCGATACATGCCTGCATCAAGTCGCATTCGCTTTTACTTTGACAAACTGCCATCCCAAAGACACTTTGGTGTAGTTGGCAGCACTGATCTCTATTACAACTTGCTGGATTGTGCTTGCCCGCTCCGCAAAGTGCGGCCACCAGTCGGCCACGTTTTTGGAGGCATAAGATGGCCGACTAGCGTTCAGGAGGTTCCGGAGGCTGCTACAAAAAATAGGAATGAGTGACATCTCGTTCTTGATCGCCGTTGTTTGACGAATTTCTTGACACGCAGCGGGAATGCTAGCTCCGTGTTTGAGGATCCGGCGAAAATTTTACGAAAGTGCAGCACCGGAGGAGGGAAGAACACGCAGCCTCCGCAACGCTAAGTCGGCCATGTTATGCCTCCAAAAACGTGGCCGACCAGCAGAGGTCGGCATTTTAGGTCGCCCTCACTCACCCTCACCCTCACAGCCACACTCACCTAAGCCCCTCACTCACCCTCACCTTCAGCCCTTCACTCACCCTCACGGCCCTCACCTCTCTCACGCCCCTCTCCGCCCTCATAGCCCACACGCACTCATGGCTCTCACCCTCTCTCACGACCCTCACGCACTCATACCCTTCACGCACTCATGGCCCTCACGCACTCATAGCCCTCACACACTCATGGCCCTCACGCAACTCATTCACTCACTGCCCTCACGCACTCATACCCTCACGCACTCACTACCCTCACGAACTCATAGCCCTCATGTCCCTATGGACCTCACGCACTCACCGCCCTCACACACTCGTGGCCCTCATGCCACTCAGGCTCGCTTCAGACGGACAATTTCGGCCGGAAACTTGACGTTGCGACACCAGCAACACGGGCCGCCCGCGTTCGCACGCAGCAACCAATGGCTCCAATTTGCCATCATCATAAAATTTTATTTTTCTTGCACTTTTTAGACACACATTTACACGCTATAAGCGTGTTTTAATGCACTTAAATTTCGTTGAGAATACTAAAGCATATTTCTGAAACAGTTCATTTCCAAAAACGATCACTTTGAAACCAAAACCAAGTCTTTTGTTGTCATCATCACCGGCATGAGGCATCACGTGAAAATATCGCGTCCCTGATTGGATGCAGCCACTTCAAACGTCTTCGTATTGCTCAGAGTTGCTCGCTTGTTTCAATCCAGACCCGATTTTAGCAATTCGTGTCGATGTAGGGAAATCTAGGAAACAACCCGCCAGCAACACCAAAATATCTGAGAATGTTGCTCCGTCTGAAGGGGGCCTCACGCACTCATGGCCCTCACATCCCTCACGCACTCACCTCCCTCAGCCCTTACGCACTCATACCCCTCATGGCCCTCATGCCACTCACACACTCACCGGCCTCACACACTCATGGCCCTCCCATGCCTCACGCACTCATGGCCCTCACGCCATTCACCGCCCTCACGCACTCACCACCCTCACGGTCCTCACAGCCCTCACGGCTTTCACTAAACTTCACATTCACGAATGTTCCTAATTGGTTCAGAAACTCACTCACCCTCACCTTACCTGTGAAGATGAAGGTGAGTGAGGGTGAGTGAGGGCCCTCATGAGTGAGGTTTGCCAAGGTATGCCGACCAGTGGCGGCGCGGAGCTGGGCAAGCGCGATCCAGCAAATAGTCATAGAGGTCAGTGATCGGCCGTTACCATTGTAGCTGCCACATTCTGTTAGCTTGTTGAAAGTGAAAAGAATGTGGGAGCTAAAATCGAAGTTGAAATCATCTTTTTTTTCTAATCCCGTTGTTTGTTACCATTGCGAAATGCCCTTGGGTACAGAGTAATTGCTTTCATTTTCGTGCTCAGAAATTCATTGGAATAGGAAGCGTTGGCTCACTGTAGGAAGTTCTGGGCTTCTCTGAATTATGAAACTTCCCATTGCAGCCTATGCCATACTCTTTCCGAACCACTCAGTGCAGGTTCAATCTATGTCGTCTGTTTAAAACAAAAACACGTAATCACGTTGAGGCGTAATGTGAATCACAGCAGTAGCTGCGGGAACGCTTAGGAATACTACGCAACCACCTTGTATGTGCATTGCACATCACCGAAAGGACTGCCTTGCAATAAACTGAGACACCTAGAATGGGCACAATGGACCATTTAATCGAATGCACACCAGCGCCACTTTTTGGTCACTAAAAGAGGCACTGGTTTCACGTCATGCTCAAGCAAAAGGTGGTCACAGACACTATACAAGGAACTGAATGGATTGTGTGTGAAGTGCACATGAAATGCCTTGTTGGAGGTGCAAATTCTCAGTAGCATGTGCCCTTCGCTGACATTGCCTTTGGGCTTTGCGGGCACAAAGCCACAGAGTAACGAAACTCGTTATCAGAATTGTGTGAGGCCCACTTCCACATCGCTTGGCATTCGCGGAACTCCAGGGCTTGCTTGCTCGAACGAGGGTCTCGACTGAGACTAGCAAAGGAAAGCACAGTGAAGGCCGTACTTTGTCTCACCTTAGCATGGACTAAGCACAGAGACTATGCTAGCGCAAGACTGTAACCTTGATTGCCTTGACTGTCGCTCGCGCTGCATCAGCGCTTGTGCAACTGCCGGGGCGTCATACGTACAGCCAACAATACCGTATTTACTCGAGTAATAGCCGCACTGTTTATGAAGAAAAACTTAGGGTTCGCTTTTCCGCAAGGCATGCGGCTTGCCAATCACCGCGATGGCAGCATGATTCCTGCGATTTACAGGACAAAGATAACATCTTCGCGCGAAGATACCATCTGTGAAGGTTGTATTTGTATGGAGAATTGACCCTCTCCGGAATTTAGTCTGGCCACTTTGATCACTACCATCATCTAAAGATTGGGATATGTGCTATACTAATGGCAGCCTTCTGTTTACTGATGAACAAACAAGTTGAAGATGCTCGTAAGCAGATGATTCAAGGCCTATACATTCTAGACATTAGCGCGACGTGGATCAGGAATTGGATGCAAGAGCTGCGTAAGCGTTCATTTTAATTCGGTCCCAGTCAATCTGTTAGTAGCACACACTCGGCTTTAAAGCCCCTTGATGTATAGGATTTTATCAAGGCGTATATGTGGGTTGGCGCTTCATTCTGACTGGTTGCATCTTTTCCGACATCGACACTGAGGGATGGAAAAAGAACTTTACAGTGAAGCGCACTTTCTCGTTTACCGTTGACTTGCGAAAGTGACGGTGCCCCATAAAATACTGCAGACCACAGGTTCATTGCCGCCATTAGTACGGTAAATGTTAAACTGCCATTTGAGCCACCAGATGGCACTGAATTCTGGAAAGGGTCTATCGTGTTCTCGATCTAGATATTCGGTGTGTTATTTTTGCTCAACGCGATGATTGGCTGTATATGTGTTCTGTGAGAAAGCAGAGGCAAGGGCCTTGTTCATAAATAGTGCGGCTATTACTCGAGTAAATACGTTAGTCCATGCTAAGGTGAGATGAAGTATAGTGCTCGAGCGAAGTGAAACGCTGACACAGGCATCAAAGCACTGGCCAGAGCTCATCTCTCGCACTGGGAGTAATCGAAGCGCGTGCACCTTCCAGAAACAAAGAAAACAATTGTCATTTCATGCACAGAAGCCGTACGCATTCCTGTGGTAGGCTCCCAATAACAGCTATCGCTGTAGTAAAGCAAATGGTACCCTTATCTCACAAGGTATTCAACAAATGCCTTTTTTGTGAATTGCAAAACACTACTCAACTGCAGCACTCTGCTGTGTTTTGTCAGTGCTTACTTTGCAAGTTGATTGAAGCATTTTCGGAATCAATCACTGTGCTTGCTAAGCACTATAGACCTTTGCAACTCAGAAACAGGGGAAGACAGCCCTCCCGTCGTTACGTGTTAGCAAAGCTAACACTGGAGAGGGGGAAAGTGGACTCCAGTGCTCGCTGTGCTGATGTTGAAAAAGGGGAGGGCTCAATCCTCTTAAGTTAGAATGAACTATGTATCATGATGTGTTTTAGAAAACATTATATCACTTTTCCGGTTACCAATTAAAAATTATGCGTAGTAGAGAACTATGTTTTAGTGTTACTACTCTTCAATAAAAGAAGTATATAGAAACATCACAGTAGAAACATCAAGAAAACTGTCTTTTGAACACTGTACTTCAATAAAAAGATGTATATACAGATATCACAGCAGAAACATTCAGAACACTGTCTTTTGAACACTGCACTTTAATTTAAAAAAGAATGTATTTGCAAATATCAGAGCAGAAACAATGAGATTACTGTCTTTTGAACACTGCACTATAATAAAAGATGTGTATACAAATATAGGAGCAGAAACATTAAGCATACTGTCCTTTTTAACACAAGCGGGAACCATCCAACAGCACTACATGTGCCAGTGCGCATCATTTAATGATGTAGGCAAAGTTCAAAGAATCTAAAGCATGTATAAAAACTGCACTTTTCCAGACGTAAGGAACGAGACGACACCACCTGCAAGGCAGCCTCGGTCTAAGGCCGGTGAGATGAGAGACCTACTGAAAGAGCTGCATGACCGCAACGCAAAAACCATGCACGAGGAAGTGGTCATGCAGCGGGAGCACCAAAAGGAAATGCTAGAAATCGAGCATAGAAATGCAATGGAGCTGATGGCAAATGTATCTGCATCAATGATGGAAGGGACGCAAATTTTGCTCACACAGTTTATGCAGCAGCAGTCCAGCTTTCTTTCAAATTTCCAATCTGCGACACCAAATTTCCAACCTTTTCCATCTGCCACGTTCTCTAACATTAACCCCCTGTTTTCTCATTCCCGCAATCCCTCTCAAAGCTTTCCTAACCCACTGCATTCCTCTGCCAACCAGTCCCCCACCCCAGTGCCCTCCCCCTCCCTTTCCCCAAAACCACCTGCCTTCCCAGTGCCGTCTGCATCCACAATGCAACCTGCTTTCCACATGCCTTCAACCTCACCGGCCCCTCCTTTCCCAGACTTTCGCAAACACTAGAGTTTTTCCTCCTTTCCCTGACCTTCCAATCACTAGAGTTCTTAAGTTCTTTTCCAAAGAAATGTGGAAGGTTTGTAAGTGCAATTGTTTTTCGAAAAGTGTACTATGTGCAATAAAATGTTTCTGATCAGCACTGTTACTACTCGATTGACCCACAGCTCTTCATACATTAAAACAACAATCTAGGGTGATTTCTGCAAATTGACACTGCTCAAGAGCCGCAAGCAGGTTTGCTCATTTTTAGGAAGCCATGTGATAAGGCGTATTTGGGGAGGGGGGGGTGATATGATGGGGAATATACCACTTCCACGTGCTTTTGGCGCTATCCTATTAGATACCCCATGTCATAATGGCTAAGATATATGCACTATGATTTGAAAACATAAGCAATTTTACCAAGCCTAGAAAGTAGATGAAACATGCCGACAGCGAGGACTTGGCAGTTTTTTTTAATTGCATATCTGTGTGGAGCAATGAGCCTGGTATTCCCTTAGGCAGATGTATTAAATTGTAAGAAAAAATGCCAACAAGCTCGAAGAATAATCTTTGGGAAAAATCCCACACAAAACTAATGATGCCTCAACTTAGCACTAAAAAGTTAGTAAATGTAAAAATTGAGCTTAAGTTTCCACCTGATTTGTTTTCTTTTAACATTAGGTTATCTCGAAATGCTTATCGACAACGAAAACACACCCCAGTAATTTTGTATGTCATGTTTGGACCTGTTCCTCACTAATGTTTTCATAAACATGCGTAGTGCTTGGCCCCAACTATTTTGACTTGAGAGTCCCGAGATCACAAGAGCCGCACTTGGAACATGAAGAGCCACCCCTGATCTAAAATCTTTTGCAAGTTAAGAATAGCAGGAGAACCCTCTTCTCTCTTGACATTAGCAGGACAAACACTGGAAAGGAGGAGTGGAGAGGAGGAAACCACCAATCCTAACGAGGAACGATGGTTTTCTTTTCTCCACTCCCCTATTCTTGAGGTGCAACAGAGTTTAGAGGAATCTGGAGTTCTGCACATTCTTCTGAACATGCCTAGGGTTGACGTACGTAGCTGCTTGACCTTAGCGGGAAGTTGTCGCCGAGATAGTCGCGAAGGAAGTCTCTTATGGGGTACTCGGCGTCCACATCACCAGGGCTAGAGCCTGGTTGAGGGAATATTTTCTCGTACTCTGCGACGCCCGCATTCCATCCAGTGTTGTACCTCTTGGAGTGAAGTTCACAAAAATTGTGAAGTACATACACTGCTGCTGCCATGGTGGGGACAAACTTGTAGTAAATATCTGCTCGCTTAAGTACAATGCGCCACCTTCCCTTCATTCTGCCAAACGCCTGTTCCACCCCAATGCGGACACTGCTCAGATATGTGTTAAATGATTCATCTTTTTGTGATATTTCATTCTTCGTGGCTACATATCCTTTGATGATCCAAGGTAGAAGCGGGTACGCTGGGTGTCCCACGAGCGTCGAAGGAATTGGTCTACCATTAACCACACAATCATATGTTGGTAGAAGCCTGTCACTGTGTCGGTACAGACCAGACAGCTTGAGGACTGTTGCGTCGTCGGCACTTCCCGGCACGCTGCATGATATGCTTCGGAACCTGAACGGGCAGAAATATAATACATGAAACATTTCCTTGAAGCAATCAATGATGGCGACACTGGATGTATTATATGTCGCTACACAAACCTATGCCAACAGTAGAGCTGCTTTTTAATTGTTTCATGGAAGACCTTTTTGTAAGCACTGCAGATTATCTTTTGCTATTATATAAACACTTAAAAATGCTGTGCACGAACTTCACACTTCCTGCAAAAAATGCAAATAAAAAAATTCACAATAATGAAATTGGTTTGAGTCATCTTGGAGATGTCAAAAGTCAATTTTGGAGCACCAAAAACTTTTGTAGCATGAGCGCACATTTATTTTTATTCACACCAATGCAAACATTATGTTAAGATTAATGTATCGGACTCTCCAAGTAAAAGGGAATGTCTACATCGCCTTCTTACTTATGTGCAACCCTTTGTTAGCACAATTGCACAGCAGGAGTGAGTTCCTCAAATACAAAACTAGCGTTTTGTAGCATGGAGAAGCACCAGACAGGATGACAAGAAGGTGAGCGATGACGGACAGCATGAACTGCTGTGAATGGTTATTTTAGGTACTGAATCCCACTGAAATAGTACAATATTGAGCACCTAAAAATAATGTTTCCTGCCAGTTCTACAGGTTGGAAAAAAATCTGATAAAAAACAAAGCATTTATTTTATTATGAACGTCAATTATTTTTTATGAGTAGAACACTTAACGGCATCCCAGGCAGCACACCAATGTTGGATTTACATTGGGCCAACAATGGCAAACATTGGCTCCAGAGGTTGGTCCAACATTGGCATTCTGGCCAAGCGCAACTTCTTCCAATGTTGGCCCAGCCATTGGCACCAACGTTGGGCCATCGTTCAACCAATGTTCCTGCCATCATTGGCTCCAACGTTGGGCCATCGTTCAACCAATGTTCTAGCCATCATTGGCACCAACGTTGGACCATCGTTCAACCAATGTTCCAGCCATCATTGGCACCAACGTTGGGCCTTCGTTCAACCAATATTCCAGCCATCATTGGCACCAATGTAAAGCCATCCTTTAGCCAACTTTCCAGCCATCATTGGCACCATTGTTGGGCCATCGTTAAACCAATATTTCAGCCATCATTGGCATTCACACTATGTCATTGGCTATGCCAATTTTGGCTTTCACACTAATTCAATGGCTATGCCATCATTGGCATACAAGTTTATTAATTGAATAGGCCGTTATTGGCAGTCAAGCTAATTCATTGGCATGTCCCAAAGTTAATGCCACATCTTTAATGCTGGCTATGCAATGATGGCAATGCGTTTAAATCCTGGTTATTCCAACATTGGATTTTAAGAACCCCGGGCCTTTTTTGTATTAGTAGCCCACTGCAAAAAAAGCATTCTGGGCACAAATGGCAAGGTCCTCCTGTGCTTTGTCTATGCACTATTTTATCTGGCGAGCAAATGACTAATTTAAGATCAATTAATACTTTTTTCGGAACTTTTATTGAAAGGGGATAAGGAGGAGGCTCAGCGGGGAGCCTACGCCTGGTCCTGGGCAGGGTTTTGGGGAGGGTCCTGGGGTGAGTCCTGGGGCTGGGGAGCCATTACGGCTTCCGGCCGCCTCTTCCTGCCGCCTCCGCTGTCGCAAGACCCTGGCAGCCACTTGAGCACCATTTTTAAGCTGCACATTCTTCACTTTTTAGCTTCGCACTGATGGCATCTACGAAAAGATCCAAAGGTCGAAGATCAGCGCTTTCAAACCCAGATTGGTCTTAGTAAAGCATACTCCCAAGCAGCTCGTTGTGAATGGGCCAAGGCTCTACATAAGTTCACTTGTTTCTGTAGCATCGCAATGTTCTGAAGAGCTTGGCTCACAATAGACTAAAAGTTCTTCCGCAACCTCAACCAAGTCGTCGTGAAGTCATGGATGACTGGCCACCATTAGCTCTTTCTGAACTATCTAACGGAATGAATCATGCACAAGCAAATGAACAGAGGCGATCAAGCCACGGAAGGCTGGGCTGGCTCACTTGCTCTAGCAGAAGCCTAGCCGCGGCATCCCTCCGCTGACAAATGCTTGCTGAAATGAATCGCTCTCAAGCTAGCATCTGGCGCCCATGCGAATTATTCGTTAACCCTGAATGGGTATCGGCTGGAAGGTTGGATATCTCAAACTTATCTGAAACGTCCCGAACTGAATTAACCCATTTAATACATGAAGGAAACGCGTAAAGAAAAAGTACTCGCACATGAGTTTGTAACAGGCAGCAAAACAGACACAAAATATTCTCTTCAAATCTCCTAGAAGTTTATTACACACAGCATGTTTTGTAGAGAAGTACAAACGTGCAAGTGATCTGCGAAATGTAAGGAGGTGCTGCTAAGCTTTTATACAGCTGAAAAGACTGCAAAGCAAACAGAACCGGGGTAATTCTAGGCCATATTGTCTGTTCTCCCGGCAGCTGGAAAAATATTTTCCCCAAAATTCTTCTGACAGACGCCTCTCATTGGCGGTGGCAATCAGTTCATCAAATGACGTTTCATTGACAGATCGTTTTATTGACACGCTGTTTCATCAGCAGATTGTTTTACAAAATAATATGATTAGCTTTTTTCGTTTTTTTCTGGTAACAAGTTACCCTAAATTGTCGCCGCAAATGGCATGTAGGGT
Source organism: Ixodes ricinus (assembly GCA_037355805.1). Lineage (NCBI taxonomy): Eukaryota > Metazoa > Arthropoda > Arachnida > Ixodida > Ixodidae > Ixodes > Ixodes ricinus. Next base: position 11,568 of record JAZHYW010000595.1, on the reverse strand, counting down.
GGGACGCGTGGGTTAACATTCTTGTAATGAGCTATTCGCAGAACGTCGCCGCGAAGCTGCGTGGACGGGTCTGCCGGCCGGTGACACACCCGCGAAAAAAGGAAGTGGATATTCTGCCGGCAGCCGGCACAATAGCCCGGGGAAAGAAATGCCGGCAGTTGCCCCCTATTGGGTCTCGTAAAAAAACGAATTGTGAAAACAACTATTTGAAGCTGTAGAGTAACTCCCTGGTAAGGTGTCCGTCTCTTATGCGGCGGGACCCTGGTTTAATCGTCAGTGTGGGATTACTTTTTTTTTCTAGGCATTTGGCGATAACGACGGCATTTCTTTTTACGATTAACGCTGAAAAAAAATAATGTTGTCATCGAAACTTCGCTGAATAAAATGGTATGAGACTCCCTTTCGGGGGTGAATGGAGGACAGCGAGGCTTGGGCCGCCGGCGTGCCGCTGGGAAGCGGCGTGTACAGGTGGGACAATTGGGTTAATATTTTTCTAATGAGCAGCCACAGACTGTGATACACGCGCCGTCCGAAACTGGCGGAATTTGTTTTCCCCGGCCTATGTCCTCCATTCACCTCCGGGAAGGGCGCAGTCCCATACCATTTAATTCAGCGAAGTTTCGTCCACAACATTCAATTTTTTTTAGTGTTAATCATAAAAAAACATGTTGTAAATATCGTCAAATGCTTAAAAAATGTTTGAGAAAAAAATAAGCCCACACTGGTGGATTGAATTAGGATCCCGCTGTATATGAGGCAGACACCTTACCACTTCCGCAAAAAGATTTCCCCGCAGCTGCGATTCGCGTAGCGAGTGTCGGTGATATGTTAGTGTCGACGAAACGTGTCCATTAAACGTGTGTCCATGAAAAGTTGTCTATGAAACGTGTTTCCACGAACAGCCGGGAGAAGAAGAAAGTCAGTATTCTACAGGGAGTTGCATGATTTCAGGCAGCTAATGGGAGGCGACTCTCCGTAGAATTTCGGAAAAATTGTTGTCCCGGCTGCCGGGAGAATAGACACTGCCTAATTCTATAGATAATCTGGAAAAGTACCCGTAGAACAGCGGTCACTCGTTGCCAACAAGCAGGTTGCCGTGCACTTACCAAAAAATTAGCGGACTTGAAAGATGTATTCCGAGATATTTGTCGATATGGGCACTGGAGAACAACCACGTATACACACAAACGAGATGGTAGGGCTCCGTGAAGATTCAACACGATGCGGTACAAGCTGTCATTTGCCGAACCAAACCACATCACGAGAATTTCTGTGACTTCTTCGAAGAAATCGCTTGTTGCCGATATACGCGTAGGACTTTTCAAACACTGAGCCACACAGGCCGCAGCTAAAAGTTCAGTCAGGGCCAGGGAAAGGAATGCTCGTAGGGGGAAGCAGATGGGTTGCTGGAGAGGTGAGGAGGAAACATTCCCCTCCCTCCAGCATTTCGCGTGCATCCTGCTTCTTCAAGGTCCCCAGGAGGGTGCGTCTACAGAAGGCTTATCTTCGAGGGTCATCCGAACAATGAACACAGCGAGAGGCTTTGTCAGTGGATACTTTTGTGAGTTCGTCCCAAAGTAGATAATGCAGAGGGTGCTATGTGAGTGGTCTACCAAGCAGTGTCCTTCAGGCAGGTGCCGTGCTCTGCCTTGTGACCCGCTTGGAGACTATAGTCACGTGACCGTAACCGGAGACACGCTTGGCCTAAGATACGCATAGCGTCTACTCTGCTGTCAATACCGAGTGAACAGGACAGCAGCACGAGGGCTACTCGGCGACAACTTTTCTTGACAATGCAGTGGAAGATACAGACCCGCGATTCCTCTCCCATTTTGAGCGCTGAATAAAGCTGTGCGCGGGCTCTTCTCCTTTCCACTGCATTGCCAAGAAAAGTTCTAGGAACTGCCCTTCCCAAATGTTAACCGAAAACGGGAGGTATAAAGATGCTATGTTTTACGCCGTAAAACCCACACTCTAAGCTAAAATGCAAAAATAACCGCGTCTTCTTTCTGCGCACGATGTCCCCTAATAAACTGAAATTACAAATAAAAAAATATTACTCAGAAGTAAGCTGTGCCGTATATTTCGCAGCACGCTAATAACAGATTTTTTGTTTCGCGAGGGTTGTGTACATGTAACAAAAACTGTACCATTTCTTAAACCATGTAATCATAAATGCAACACAGATGCAGAGATCCCCAAAGCCGAAGTTAAAAAAAAAACGCGAATCTAACAAAACGATGACAACATATGGAGAGGTTCTAGGCTCGAAAGTGCTAACGACTTATCATATCGCAGAATAATAAAAAAGGAAAAATATCAGCAATAGCGTCTGCATATTTGAGGAATTTGCAGAACAGTGAGGTAATAGGACGTCCCTAAGGTGGCGCTAAATTCACGATTAAGTAATTAAGCATTTGTTTCGGGTGTTAAAAGTGTTTTTAAGGTATATTGCCGCGCGCGCAGCTGGCCACGCAGGCAGCGCGCGTGTGGCCTAACGGTTATCGCGCTTGTCTCCCACGCGAAAGGCCAGGGTTCGATTCCTGGGACCGGCGGATCTTTTGTTTATTCCTGCAAGTAGTATTCTGGTAAATTCTAGAATCCTGTTGCTTGTTCGAGGTCCGAATGTTCTACGCGACGAACTTTCTACGCCGATTATTCTAGAAGCCCACGCATGTACAGTCGGGGACAAAGTCTCCAGGACACGCGAGCTGCGACTGAAACGCATTGCTTCGCCATCTGCCGGCGGGTCGCCTGGTTTCGAGATCACAAAAAGCGCATGCGCGTCCTACTGTGCCTGCCGACATGTGAGTCTACTTCACTTTACAATGGACCCCAACAGACAACACGAGAGCCATCGAAACTAATCCAGTGCCTTCTGAGTGTCGCGTGACTCTGGAACGCAGCAACGCGCCGTGCGTGTAGCCCCACTCACGGTGCTGGATCACCTGGGGTGACTCGTAGTGTCCGCAGCGGTCCATCACAAGGTGAAACAAAGTATGCAGAGACTAAAGTCAAAGGAAATGAGCGGGAATCCCTCTAGCTTGCTTGTAATCCTTACCATAGCCTCCTCTATACTGACATATGAGTATAGAGGAAACTATGCTCCAAACCCACTTGAATGTAAAACATACCACAAAGAAAATAAACATCGGAACAAAGACCAAGTAAAAGGCGAATTTACGTGCAATTTTTGACACCGCTGTGTTCCTGTGAGGGGGCTTGGGACCAGGCAAGCTCCTTGTAAGCTTTTTTCCCAGCTCCCAACACATATACATGCATATGTAAATAAACTATTAATATTACTATTATTATTAAACGCAGTATAAAGAAACGAGCGTCGGAGCAAAGCGCAAGAGAAGGGAGAAATGAATCTCGCTTTGTTTTGATGCCCAAGCAAACCCAAATTTCGTACTTCAAAGGAGTGCGCTTGAATGAACGTGGAAGGCAGCAGGGCTGGCCGCCTGCTAAACAACTCTCCTGGAACTATAAGAAAACAATAACTGATCATCTTTCGGCGGCGCGCGAGTCAACGAGTTATCAGAGCTCTGCGAGTTGTGAGTCGCCCCCGCAACCAGATCTCACTCTGCGCGCGTGCAATCTCCCTGCCATCGAAAAAAAAAAAAGCAAAACAAGAAGGAATATGAAGAGCCGTGCAAGCCACTCCCTTCGTTTCTTTTGCTTGGTGCTTGGTTTCTTGTTTCGCTCTCGTGTAACGCCAGTGAAGCCCGTCTCGCCTGCGCGTCCGTGAAAAGGAGCCACCACCCCCTCCCCTGCCCCCCCCCCCTCTGCTCTTTGCTTTGACGCTTGTTTTTTGTATTGCACTTCTTTGCGTATAAGTCTGTTAGGGCTCCACGCGGGCAAGCAGTTTCCCGCTCATTTTATTTCTGAGCAACTGACTCGCTGACCGGTTCGATTTAGCTGTCCGTAAGCACACACACACAAAAAGAAGAAGAAGAAAAAAAAACCGGGCCCATCCCATTCCGGGCAAAAGTCATCTAATTCCATTCCCATTCCATTCCCGTCAACGTTGCCGCCATTCCATTCCCATTCCATTCCGGGGTCGCGAAAATGCGTAATGATTCTGGAATCAGTCCAACTCCGCAGTGGCAACTCCGCAACACTGTTGCACACCCAGTCCCCGGCTCGTCTCGGCTTCCCCTCCCTCGCGTCGGCTTCCAGTGAAGTTCGGTGAACGGGGAAACGAGTTACTCGTTTCCGGTAAAATATTTACAACAAAGCTGAGTCGTCTGGTAAACGAAAGTGGCTGCGGGTGAAATTCCAGCAAAGACTGGTAAACAACGCTGGTTTCGGATGAAACGGGTGAAACTTGTTTAGTTTTCACCGGATATCACTGGAAGTTCACCGGATGATATTGGAAGTACACCGGATGTCACTGGACGTTTTGCCGGATTTTTCAACAGGGAAAGAAAGCTTTCTTTTCGACACATTTATTAGCACGTAAATTTTGCGGTAGCGCCATCTTACGGTTTCTGTTGGCGAAGTCAACGCCAGCATTTACCTCACCGTGTCGTCATGAGTTAAAATCTTGGCTACTTTGTAACCAGTGGCGAACTAAGTTCTATAATGCGTATAAAAAGCATGTTAGAAGCTTGGAGTCATAGCAATCTTGAAATAACACCTTTAGTGCTGACAGTCTGACATTGTTCGTATTTCCGTCAATGGAAGAAAAAATGTTCCAAATGAAAACATCATAGCGTTTCACTAATCACGAACGCCGAGTGTAGCGGCGCATTTGTAAGCTCATGCCACCAATAACCCCAGCTGTTTCTTTTTCTTCGACTGTGACGAGTGTGTCTTAATAATGCTTTTTCTGTAGGTTTTGACTCTTTTGTGGGAGCGTTTAGGGCCTTGAATTCTCAGTGCTCTGGGATTGCAAGGAACCCCTTGTTGTGATTGAAGTAATCGCGAGGGAAGGAGGCTTAAGGCGTCTTTTACGCTATCGATTGAATGCTGTTTGAAGTTGTTCCGCCAGGCGCCTGCTGCGCTGTTTCTTTGTTTTTATCTTCGAATTATAAAAACTTTTTCTCGGCACTGTCTTGGCTGCTACGCAAAATGATTACCCATTACCTCCTCGCCTGCGGGCTCGTTGTCCTTTTGTTAAACTATAGCAATTCACAGAAAAATATGCTTTGCTGCATCACCATTTGTGTGAACAATGCGCATACTCGTGATCTGTTACTGCTGATTCTAGGTGCGCTGCTATGTCATGTCGACGTTTTCCGCATGTTTTTCAAACAGTTGCGTACTTCAGTAGCGGTTCGTTGGTCGTCTTACAGCACTTGTAACTTCGAGTAGCCATGTCTCAGTGTTTGGTTTTGTATATCCACTTCAAGGGGGGAAAAAGGTACAATAAAACCCACAACTTTGAGACTTCGTTACTGAAAGTCACATGCATTATCAGACGACACAGATGCCGCTAAAACCTATATTTTTCTGCAGGACGTATGGAAACAACCCTGGAATCATTGGCAACAAGGTTTTTTTTTTAAATTTTGTTACAAGTATTTAAGAATGACTCTACCCGATAGCTCTACCTTCCACAGAGACTAAGCCACTTCATGGTGGAGAAATAAAATAAAAAAATATATATAAAGCGTTATAGATGACATGAAATAAGCGAAATGACTGGGAAAATCGCCAAGTAATATGCAGCCTGCAAGAAACAAATTACCCACCCGACGATTCTCAACACAGCTAAAGTTAGTGGGAAAACCTCTAAATAAGTAGCAACGTTTGTGATACAGAAACACTGTACTTCTTTGTGAACATGATGGCAGGATGCTTTAGCTTCATTACATTCAGTATAAAAAACACCCTTTCATTGAGACATGCAGTGTTGAGTCACCCTTTAGCACACTTGGTATTGTACATCCACAACGCTGTCATCAGAGCTGCTAGGCCTTCGGTGATGTTGATTACTCTAAAGGGTTTCGTTGCCTCTGAATATGTGGGATGGTCACGGGTGGTGGTAACCGAAGGGTCCAGCGGCGGTCTCTCATCGGGAGACGCCAAGCCTACTCCCACACCCCGCAGCTTTCTTTCGAGAACACTGCTACGGGCGGGTCCGAACGTCAGCCGCACTACTGATCGCTTCTCTAAAAAGGAGGAGCACGTACCACAATAGGACTGGGTCCAACGGTGTTTATTGGAACACCAAAAGACACACTGTTCCAAAACCCTTGCGCCGACAAGGTCAGATGAAAGGCTCACCCTGTCGACACTGTCCCGAGAGCGCAGTCCAGAGCGGGCAAAGGAAGACCTTCGCGACACGTCCGATCTCTATCGCATGCGCGGGAGGAGTCCCCCGCGTTCCCGAAGTCGGCAACGCGCGTCGACCTCGTCCCCCCGCGGGCTTCGTCCTCACCCAAAACAACTAGGTTCCCGGATGAGCGGGGGACGAAAAAAGGTTCCCCCGGGAGAGAGTGAGGAGGAGAGCCCCCAAGCCAGGCGGCTCTCCTACGTTTCACGAACAGGTTGGAGCTCACGGCAGCCAGGCCGAGCGTTCCGAACCACGGCCGTTATACCGGCCATCGGGGAAGGGCGATTAACGATCTCCACATCAAGTCGCCGGCAGCATTGACTCCAATCGGGATCGTGCTTTGCGCGGGCCAGGGTGGGATATTGTCCCGCGGCAGAAAAACCGCTTCATGGCCATCGGGCAGCGCGCCGTACCGAATGGGGGAGGCGCCGAACTGCACGGAACTCCGAGAGGCACCACAAAAGAGGGGCGTACTCGGTCCAGCTGCCGGGTTGCCTCCCATCGGGAGGTGACCGGGTGGTTGCCGAACATGATAACCGTTTCGGACAGGAGAATTTGTCATGTGGCTGCCCGGCAGGGCGTCAGCTTGATCAGTAGCTACACCCAAATGCCGGTGATCTGCGCCGTCTCCGAGGGGAGTGGCATCGAAGGAGCCCACAACGCTGGCTCTAATAGGAGCGGCGTAGGGCTCTGGCTGCAACTGAGAGCCGTCTCGGAAAGGAGAAGCTCTCGTGGTCCCATCAACCGAGGTGCTTCCTCCAATCAGAGGTGCGCCTGGCTGGCTTGGCGACAACACACGGCTTGCATAAGAGGCAGCCGGGTCACCGATTGGTACGAGGGGATCAGAGGTGAGCCGTCTTGTAGCCACTTCTGGCAACATGATCAGTGACCGAAAATTGGGCTGACTCGTCGACATAGCGTGAAAGGGCAAAAACAGTGCTAGCCTAACGTTGAACGAATGCCACAACCACGATAAAGGAAATCGTGGCCCCACACTGGGCGCCAGAGTATGTGGGATGGTCACGGGTGGTGGTAACCGAAGGGTTCAGCGGCGGTCTCTCATCGGGAGACGCCAAGACTACTCCCACACCCCGCAGCTTTCTCTGGAGAACACCGCTACGGGCGGGTGCGAACGTCAGCCGCACAACCGATCGCTTCTCTAAAAGGAGGAGCACGTACCACAATAGGACTGTGTCCAACGGTGTTTATTGGAACACCAAAAGACACACTGTCCCAAAACCTCCGCGCCGACAAGGTGAGATGAAAGGCTAACCCTGTCGACACCGTCCCGAGAGCGCAGTCCAGAGCGGGCAAGGAAGACCTTCGCGACACGTCCGATCTCTATCGCATGCGCGGGAGGAGTCCCCCGCGTTCCCGAAGTCGGGAACGCGCGTCGACCTTCTCCCCCGCGGGCTTCGTCCTCACCCAAAACAACTAGGTTCCCGGATGAGCGGGGGACGGAAAAAGGTCCCCCGGGAGAGAGTGAGCAGGAGAGCCCCCAAGCCAGGCGGCTCTCCTACGCTTCACAAACAGGTGTGTGGGGACCGTTGGTCGCCCTTCCCCGATGGCCGGTATAACGGCCGTGGTTCGAAACGCTCGGCCTGGCTGCCGTGAGTTCCAACCTGTTCGTGAAGCGTAGGAGAGCCGCCCGACTTGGGGGCTCTCCTCCTCACTCTCTCCCGGGGGGACCTTTTCCGTCCCCCCGCTCATCCGGGAACCTAGTTGTTTTGGGTGAGGACGACGCCCGCGGGGGGAGGAGGTCGACGCGCGTGCCCGACTTCGGGAACGTGGGGGACTCCTCCCGCGGATGCGATAGAGATCGGACGTGTTGCGAAGGACTTCCTTTGCCCGCTCTGGACTGCGCTCTCGGGACAGTGTCGACAGGGTGAGCCTTTCATCTGACCTTGTCGGCGCGGGGTTTTGGGACAGTGTGTCTTTTGGTGTTCCAATAAACACCGTTGGACCCAGTCCTATTGTGGTACGTGCTCCTCCTTTTAGAGAAGCGATCAGTTGTGCGGCTGACGTTCGGACCCGCCCGTAGCGGTGTTCTCGAGAGAAAGCTGCGGGGTGTGGGAGTAGGCTTGGCGTCTCCTGATTCGAGACCGCCGCTGAACCCTTCGGTTACCACCACCCGTGACCATCCCACATATTCTGGCCCCGAGCTCTGTACTTTTTCTCAGAAATTCTCCCCTTGGACTCCGCCGCAGAGCAGACCCTAGTTGGTTTGCTTTGCGTGTGGACAGGGAAGAACAAATGGCTTTTCTTTGTGTGTCTCCTGCCTTCCCTTGTCGGCGGTAGAAGACAGACCCCAGCCATGTCGTTCGCGCTTTCGGAATGACTTCTTCCCGGCTCGCTCGACCGACGGACCCCCGGAGTGTTTGGGGGTGCCGTCAGGTCTGAGCCACTTTTGCGCAAGGTCCACCCCGGAGGCGCACGGCAGTGGCCTGGAATGCCGCTGCCCCCGCTCTGGTGGGGGGACGGGTGAGCCAGGCGGAAGTGCTTTCCCCTTTGGGGAAGCTTGCCCCCTCAACTCGTAGACGAGGCGTCTTTTCGTCGCCTTTGCTCTCCGCCGCCCGAAAAGAGGCTCGAGCGGCATGGCCTTGCTTTGCCTTGCTGCTCGCCTGACGGTGGGCCACCAAGAGATTTATGTGGCTCCTGTCGGTTGCCGACCCCGTTTGGAGACAGCAACTTTTCCCCCGTTGGACTTGCGTTGGTCCGCAGGCTCGTCGTTTCCGTTTTGGAATGGCTTGAAGCCTGGCCGACCGGGGCCTTGCTCGCCCGCTCCGTGACACCTGATACTCGCGGAGAGGAGCGGCCAGCGATGGCGGGCCACTTTGCGACTCTGGAGACCGCCCGTCCCATTGGAGGGGTTTGCCAGAAGCCGCCATGTCGCCGACCACGAAGCACGCAGGGTTATCGCCGTCAACGTCTTCGCTGTCTTCGCCGTCGCCGTCGGGCACTCTGGCCGGGGGTCAGCGTCGCCGGGATCACCGTGGCGGGCCGAGGATGGAGCGGTCGCCGCCGTCGTCTGTGTCCCGGGCTGGAGATCGACGTGGGCGTCGTCGCCGGGATCGTCGTGGTGGCCCCGGGCAGAATCGGATCCCGAGGAGCGGACGCTGCTTGCCTGCCCCACCTAGAGCAACTCCGGTCGGGCTCTCTGTGGCCACCTGGACCTCCCAGGACGGCACCGAGCCCCCTCGGTTCTACGTCTCCAGAAAGCCCTGGGGGGACCAGAGACGACCGGAGCCGGGGCAGGCACTCGACCGCGTCCCCTGGCCTTTCCGTGGCCGCACGGTGACCGAGATGGACGCCCGAGCGCACGGCGCCTGCCTCCCGTCTCGGCCAGGGGATGTGTTTTGCCGCGTCTGCGGCGGCCTGCTTCTTCACGGCGACGGGCACGACCGGTCCCTGTTTCACCGGAGCCGGGCCGGCGGCGGGGACGGCGACATCATCGGGCCACGGCGCGTGGACGACCCGGCGGAACACCCGGACGCCATCCGCTGCTTCGGCGCTCGGCTGGCCCGGGACCCAGTGTTTGCCGCCGCCGCCCTGGCAGCAGCCGGGTTGCAGGGGCTGGCTGCTTCAGCCCCGGCGAGTGTGCCGCCGAGACCACCAACGCCGCCCACCGAGGACCAGGCCGGGCCCAGCGGACTCCAGGACCTGATCGACGTAGACATCGACCTCGACCTTCTGTGACCTGGAGACCGCTGGGCAGAGACGACGACTTCGAGCCCCTTTGGGCTCGGGTAAGCCTGCTGTTCCTTTTTTTATTTATGAGAGCCGGTGGGCCTCCCTCTTACAACAGGGAGACCCACCAAGCGTTTTAAGGAGGGGGGATGTGGGGACCGTTGGTCGCCCTTCCCCGATGGCCGGTATAACGGCCGTGGTTCGAAACGCTCGGCCTGGCTGCCGTGAGTTCCAACCTGTTCGTGAAGCGTAGGAGAGCCGCCCGACTTGGGGGCTCTCCTCCTCACTCTCTCCCGGGGGGACCTTTTCCGTCCCCCCGCTCATCCGGGAACCTAGTTGTTTTGGGTGAGGACGACGCCCGCGGGGGAGGAGGTCGACGCGCGTGCCCGACTTCGGGAACGTAGGGGACTCCTCCCGCGGATGCGATAGAGATCGGACGTGTTGCGAAGGACTTCCTTTGCCCGCTCTGGACTGCGCTCTCGGGACAGTGTCGACAGGGTGAGCCTTTCATCTGACCTTGTCGGCGCGGGGTTTTGGGACAGTGTGTCTTTTGGTGTTCCAATAAACACCGTTGGACCCAGTCCTATTGTGGTACGTGCTCCTCCTTTTTAGAGAAGCGATCAGTTGTGCGGCTGACGTTCGGACCCGCCCGTAGCGGTGTTCTCGAGAGAAAGCTGCGGGGTGTGGGAGTAGGCTTGGCGTCTCCTGATTCGAGACCGCCGCTGAACCCTTCGGTTACCACCACCCGTGACCATCCCACAGGTGGGAACTCACGGCAGCCAGGCCGAGCCTTCCGAACCACGACCGTTATACCGGCCATCGGGGAAGGGCGACTAACGATCCCCACACTCTGCATAGACGTACTGGTGTTCAGAAACTTCTGGGGCCGTCTACATGTAACAGAGCACACGGCAGGTCTCATGGGTGAACCTGTTTTCACTCTAGTAGGAGCAGAAAGCACTGATACATGACAAGAACCGGTACTGGAATGTCAGAAATGCAACGCAGTTTTGACATTTGAGTAACTACAATTACAACTTTCAAAATATCGCATTCAGGAATATAGTAATTAAACATAATTATTAAACTAATGCCTTATCTGTGTTTATGGTAAATGATCTCCCTCTTTTTTTCAATTTGCTAGCAGACAACTGTCACAAAATTTAAAGTTCTTTTTGTTATTATTTATTTTAATTTGCGGAGCTCTTCCTGTTTGTGTCCGTTTTGAGCACCGTCATGATCCGTCTGAGGTGACCTTCTTGTTGATCAGCAGGGCTTGAGGGATTATTGGTCTTGCTTTCAACAACTCCCGGACTCTCGGAGGCTTGTTTACCTAAGGGAGTTATCGTGACCATGAGCCCAAACTGGCGAGGAGGGTGTCATTGCATTTTTGTTATTGTTACTTTTCCAGAATAGCCTCGTTGACGTGGAAGGTGGGTTCCGCTCCCTTTCCGCTTTGACCGTTCCATTTCTCGAAAGGTAGGCTTGATTTGAGATCGTGGCACTGGATTCTGTATTTTGAAGAAGCGTATGCACTTTGCAGCGGCAGCCTCGAACGAGGAGATTTGCAGCAGCATGCGTCACTTGTTTTGAGAGTG
>JAZHYW010000594.1:0-42042 GCA_037355805.1 Ixodes ricinus | reverse complement strand
CGCACGGGTGTTCTCGAAGCTCGACCAACACCACCTAGAGGAGAAGGCCCCGCACTCGCCCCGTGACGTCACCGCACCAAGCCCCTCCGCTCCGCCGCTTGCGCAGCGGGAACGCGCGAGCCGACGCGGTACGCTTTTTCTTTAAAGCTACTTGAGTTACTTCTGAGGGCGCTCATTACAGTTATCCAGTAGTGTGCGACTAGTAAACCATTGAGTTAGGTCTGAGTATGCGGGGAAGTTGAAAACAGATGTTTCTGGCTATTGAAGAAATACGGCAGTGAAACGAACGATCACATGAAAAGGCAGTTGGGAGTGTTCTAGAGAACATTTATTCGCATTTGGCACTCGCCGCCAGGCACAGTTGGAGAATGAACTTAACATTCATTTACAAAACACGCACGGAATTTAATACAGGTCTTCGAGATATTTACAAACACATTTCACACATACAGTCAACCTGAAAGTCATACATGTCTTACACTTGCTATTTACAACTGGCACATTCATCAAAGCATACAATCAGTGTGATAACCAGTAGCCTTGCATTACAGGGATTGATTTTAGAGCTTTATTTCAACGTCTGAAGTTTTCTCTGCTTAGACAGTTTAGCATGCCCCTGCTTTCTGGTGATGGCATCATTTCTGGTAGCTGCATAGTTTTTCTGGTAGCTGCATAGTTTGTGCTGTGTAAATTTGGAAACCCATTCGGCGATTTATTTTGAATATTAGAGCCGTAGTTCAATGTGTGTATATACAGAATTAATATGTACAATCTATTTACTGAATAAATATTGTATTACGCTACTTTCCTTCAACTATGTGCTTACTAATATAGCACTAAGTGTCAAATTCTTTAATGACAAGCATATATCTAGGTACTGCCAAGTATTCAATTTTGGCGGTCCAAATATGTCGCGAATTAGGTCTGATGGAAAGATGTACAGGTCATAAAATAATCGAACGTTTGTACACTCAAAAAATTCCGACTTACAGAAATCTTCCCGTGTGCCTCTCAGTATTTTTGTTTGCTAAAACTTATTGGGTTAGGAAAATAATGAGGTTTATTATATTCCTATAGCTTCAGTATTTCATACTATTTATCACGGCTTTCTACAAATAATCTGGCTCTTAATTCAATAAAAACAAGTAGAGTTCTGATATTATAACCCTGGTTCATAATTTGTGCAGCACAGAAGTTCAATGATTGAATGTTTATTTACACTAAAAATGGAATGTGTGGACTGAATGAAAATCAGTCACATGAAATCATCACAAGTAAGGTCAGTCAAAATAGCGTTAGTGCTTCTCATCATCTCATCATCATGCAACTCATCGTCACAAATGTCATCGAGCAATGAGAAAGCCAGTCCAAGCATTCTTCCTACCTTGTCCTCCTGTTGATGGGCCTTCTTTTCAATGATAGCGCTCCACGTCGTCCAGAAGGTTATCCAGCCACGAACGTCACAAATTTCGCCAGGAATGCACACATCATTCGACACCAACGGAGCGAACGGAGAGATCCTGTGACACTGCCACAGACACAAGCAGCTCAGGGGCTTGCGATGCCGGTTCGATGTGGGCGAAGATGAGGCACGTTTCACATGCTGTTGTACACCAAAACTTCCTATCTCGCCGCTCGTTAACACGAGAAATCAGTTCACAGAGATTGTGAACTTTGTGCTGTTTTTCTTCTTCAAACGCTGTTAGGGACTCTTGAATGGTTTTTTGGAGTAGTTCATTTTCAGTTCGCTTTCTTTTCACTTCTGGCTCTTCTCGCTACTTGCGCGCATCCGAGATATACGAAGGACAGTCAGGAAAAATGGCTGTGAAGGCGTCTGGAGTTAGCCGCGTCAACTTCATGGGAGCTTCAATCGTTCGTCCATCGCAGTCCGTTTACGTGGACGTTGTACGCAGATGCTCCGGTTTGAAGTGACGCTCGCAAACCTGCGCGTGACAGAAACAAAACACCAATTAGTATTTCTTCGGATAATTACGAGACATATTGGCCATTCGGAAGGCGCACGCTGGATGCAGCTTACCTTTGGGTCCTTCAACAGCCCCACGTCGACGTCGCGCCGCCGGACAGCCCGCTGCCATTCCGCTAAACAAGCGAACTTTGGGACCATTGTCGTAGTTCCCTCGACAGTTCGGTACACAACACCGCCCAATGTCGCAGTATGCATTCGTTAACGAAATAAGTTCGTCGAAAACGGGTACTGCAACAAGGAACGGCCGTACGATGACAGAAAAACAAGCATCGCACGTGCTGTCAGCAACCCGCAAAATGGCGACGGCTTCCCTCCCGGTTCGCGTACGACCAGTACGACGGTGTAGCAGCTAGCGCCATCTGTCGGGAGGCGAGATAGTTAGGAGCTTTGAAATTTCTGGGGCAAGGTGCGATGACGTCAGAGAGCAGGAGGGGAGAAGTGCGGAGGCCTTCTCCTAGTCTAGGTGGTGTTGGCTCGACGCGATGTCAAGCTTTCACCAAGTCAATTTGAGGGAGGGTTGTCAAGAGATGACAACCTTCATAACTCCTTTTAGGCGTTACTGCTTTCGCCGTTCGCCTTTTGGCATCACCTCAGCGCCCGAGTATTTCGAGCGTGTGATGGCCAACCTTTTGGAAGGGCAGACTGGCGCCGTCAACATGACTGACGATATCCTTGTGTTCGGTCAAGACCGTGTGGAGCATGACCAGCGCCTGACAGAGGTGATGCAGCGCTTGAGCAAGGCGGGTCTGACGCCCAACAGGGAAAAGTGCAAGTTCAGCGTGACAACTGCGACTTCCTGGGGTTGTCGTCAACGAGCACGGCCTCTCGCCAGACCCTAAGAAGTGTGAAGCGGTTCAAGGAATGGATCCGCCGGTGGACATTGGTGGGATTTGAAGGCTTCCCGGGATGGTGACCCACGTGGGCAGGTTCTCACCACACCTGTCGGACACGACTGCTCCTCTTCGTTCCTTGCTGAGCAAGAACAGTGCCTGGACCTGCGGCCCGTATCAACAGGCTGCCTTCCTGAACCTGAAGACGATGCTGTCTTTGGAGGTCTGCATGGCCAGGTACCACCCAGCGCTACCTACTATCGTGTCGGCGGACGCCAGCTCGTTCGGACTCGGTACGGTACTTTTACAAGACCAGTCTTCGGGAGAGCGTCGGGCGGTGGCTTTTGCTTCCCGCTCCTTAACACCCACCGAACAAAGATACAGCCAGACGGAGAAGGAGGCTTTGGCGATCACCGGGGCCGTTCAGCGATTTGATGAATACGTCCGAGGTCTGCAGTTCGTGTCGGAGACCGACCACCTGCCCTTAACGTCTTTATTTGGCAGCATGGACGTAGATATGCTCCCACCAGGGTTTAACACCTCCGCCTTAAATTGATGAGGTACCAGTTCAAGGTTCTTCACATTCCCGGCAAGTTGTTGGCGACGGCTGACACTTTGTCCAGGGCGCCGTTGGAGCAGGCATCACCAACTGTAGGTGCCTTGGAGCTGTTCGTCGAGAGCGTGGTCCAGGACATCCAGGACAAGTCACCAGTGAAACTCGACAGGTTGCGTCAAGAGCAAGCTTCATACGGCGAGTGCGTCATTCTCTTGAAGTACTGCGAGCAAGGCTAGCCTGTGAACCCCAAGGTGGCGGTGAATCTCCTCAAGTAGTGGAAACATAGGGGCGAGTTCACGGTGAGCGACGGGCTGCTCGTCAAGGGGAGTCGCCTACTTGTCCCAGCACCCAAACATGTTTTCGTTGTTGCTGAACTACCTCGGAAGATGTCCCCGAGAATAGAAGTATTGAAGGGACTAAATGTGACTTATTAATATAACGTTACATAGACTACATGTGTGTAGGCGAGGGATTCCCTGAAGAAAAAAATTTCGAAGTGGCATCAGAGGGACAGCCGAACGTTGGCAGCTGCTCTAAAGAGCTGTTCATACTTCGTCGTAACCACAGTGGAAGAAATACATTTAGGTGATGACTCTCTGTCTCACGCGGCGACCACATTGTGTTCGGCGCGCGAGCGCGCTTCACGCGCACGGGGATAGATGGCGCCAAAGTTTAGAGGGGCTGGTGAAGGCTCGTATAGAGGGCTTGTGAAGGAAAATATGCATTCTTTACTCGGTTCCTGTGTACTGTGTAGTGAAATGATGGATTTATGTTGGCGCACTGGCACTGATTGCCTTTTCCCCCGTGCGGTTCCTGTTTTTTTGTTTTTTTTTAAACGAGAACATTCCAATGATGACTTTCGTGACAAAAATATTCGTATGAATATAAAACTTCCCGGCATAATCTACTGGGCCTTCAATAATTTAGAGTAAACACCTGGGTCGTGCCCGCATGTTTTGTCAAACAGCATGTTTGGTAACAGTTCCGTAAATTGTTTACACACATTGCGTGGCTTTATAGGAGGTCGGACAATGTCAACTTGTATTGTGGAACATACAAACCTTGTGAGCAGAAAAAAATTATATTTATGATGACATGGTGACTGAAATGATGACACAGTATGATGACACACTGACTGACATGATGACAGAGTGACAAAGTCAAATAATAGTAGCGGTTATAGGACATAAATCACTTTTCATCTGTAAAAAAAATACCTGACAAATAGTTGTGCTTTAAAATGTACACAAAAGCTGAATTCACTTCATACTACCAAAGAACGCCATCTCCTACATCCTGTGTTTCTCGCCCATGCTCTTAAACTAAGAGGAGCGCTGCTTTGCTGATTTCTTCATTTTTGAGCTTGTTTGTTCATACTCATGGTAATATGCTTACAGTGTTGTCGCATTCGCATGCTGAAGTAGTAGTGGAGCAACTGGGCAATTGTTTCTTCTTTGTGCTCAGCGCATAGAAACGTTATTGTGCATGTGTCATGAACACTGTCGACTTTGTCCCAGTAGACAGTCTGGTGGCTTTTATTTTCCACGAAGAACTGTTCCGCTTTCTTCAGTAGCTGAAAAAGGTTTTTATTGGGGTGTATAAGGCGTCCTCTGTTGTTCACGTTTGTCAGTGCTGTTTCAGCAGATGTGTTATTGTCGATGCTGAAGGCGGATCGCATGCAGGGCAGCGTGTAGCTTTTTTTTCACACTGAAAACCCCAGTTACATAATATTGTATGCATTTCACAGCCTTGGTTTCTTCAGCCTTTTCTGTCCAGACATCTTCGCATTCCCTTGGACAACGAGATGAGGAGACTAGGTAGTAACTTGCGATCAGCCCTCGGGATTGCACGACGCCACTGCTCCAGGCGAGCGTCATTCGATGGAGCTTTCAACAAGGACACTCGTTCTGCACAGTTCCGGTAACCCGAATTGCAGTTGGGAACGAAGCACGTCTTTCCCATCCTCATAGCGTAACTTCTTCTTAGGGTTAAGGCTCATCTTCGTGCACGATGGTGGCACCTTTGATCGACACAGCACCAAAGCAAAACATGAGGCCAGCCACTGGCCGCATACCACCACTACACCACGAAAAAGGCGAGCAAGCTACGCCCCCAAACCATGGCCGCCGAAGAGAGGCCTCATTGTTCATACCCATGGTGCTCACCAATTCAGCGCCCTCCGCGGCGGCGTGGAGCTAACTATACTTCGTTTCACCTTATGTTGTACCACAGCGAAGGCTAGAAGCACGAGCTCATAGCGTTCTCAGCCGCTCTTAAGTCACAAGAGCTTGTGCCGCCGAGATGTGCCCCAGAGCAAGGAGCTCGCGCTTGTAGCCTTTCCTGCGGTGCATCATGATGTGAAACAGAGTATACTCCTGGTTCAATGCTAGCTCCGAACAAGATCTGGTCGCTCGCTCCCCGCGCGAAGAGCGACCAGAGACACCACCTAAATGTATTTCTTCCACCGTGGTCGTAACGTCAACGAGCGCACGCGCTCATTCACGCTCGCTGACGCTGTCTGCGAACGGCGTGTCTATACTCCAACGTCAAGTTCAACGCGGCGCAGCGCAAACAGCTCCACGCGCGACAACGTAGCTTACAACGGACTTGAACATGCTCTACGTTCAACGCTGGACGA
Organism: Ixodes ricinus; assembly: GCA_037355805.1. Lineage (NCBI taxonomy): Eukaryota > Metazoa > Arthropoda > Arachnida > Ixodida > Ixodidae > Ixodes > Ixodes ricinus. Next base: position 36,031 of record JAZHYW010000594.1, on the reverse strand, counting down.
CGACGACGACGACGGAGGCTATCCCAGAAGCCCTCGCGCGAATGCCTCAGTCCGGAATCCGGTTGGCGGGGTCGTCGGGGCCAGTCGGAGTGTGTTGCGACTCGCGAGATGCTAAGTGAGATCTGAACCTGTCGTTCTTGCCGTGTGTCGTGTGCTGTTGTCCTGTTCCCGTGTTGGTGTGCGTTTTAACGTCTGTGCGCTTGGCTGGGCAAGTGTGTGCGTGGACGTGGGCCGCTCTGAGGATGCGCTACACTCGATCCTCGCATGTAAACGGTCTCAGCTTGTAAATGATAGTAGTGGTGCGCGATGAAAATTGAACTGAATCCTGTATTGTGTGTATAGGCTTTGTAAAGTGCGTTACAATTTCGAACGCGTACATTGCGTAATTTAGGCATCGTCCGCTCTCTTCGGTGTCCGTCAGCGTGAAAGTCTACTATGATGATAAAACACCGGCTCTCTGTCAGAACGAGGTCTCTGTGGAATATCGAGTGTATTGATTTCATTGAAGCATTCCGGCGAAGTCGCTGGAGTCGCTTGGCACGATTACGGCGACACTGCGAAGTAGCTAGGTTCGACAAACGCGATATCGGGCTTTTTTTCGTTTTTGTTTATTTGTTGACATTTATGTGACATTTAGGAGAAAATAAATGCTGGTTTGCGCTCGTTATCCCCGTCATTTGCTTGTTTTTGAACTGCTAACCGCTACGCCGAATGGTTGTTTTGAAGCGTGACATGACAACACGAGGGCGAACCACACTGACCGATTGCATATAGGCTAGGTGGCGCAAGCTACCGCCTATCGATAACCCGTAGAGACGATGCGGTTGCCCCGGAGGCGCGCATGCGCAAAGTGGGGCAGTTCGTCAGGGCGCGCTGGACCAGCGTTGAAATACGCTGGACTGTAAACACCATCGTTCGGGCGCTTCTCGGCGTAACGTAGTGGCCGACGAACGTCGGTCTGCGCCGGCGCGCGTTGCGTTCGTCGACTTTGGAGTATAAACAGCCCCTAAGTGTCACGCGAGCGTCGTTCTCAAGTTATCGCCCAAGTCTCGACCACCTCTGTATTTTTGCTTAAAGGAACCTTCAAACGATTTTTCTATTTTCATTAAATACTACTTAGTGACTCCCTAACGTTAATAACTGAATGAAGTTGCTTAGCTCTTCTTTCTAGGCAATGGCAGTCGCCAAAAAATTAGAGGAATATGACCATCGTTCATCCTCTCAACTTAGAGCCAGAAGTGGCCACGTGGCTTAGTGCCTATCCTATTCCGCGAACATATATCATACCCACGTGCTGCGGTTGGAAAAGTAGAAAAGGCGTACTGAGCTCCAGGCATTGTTACAGTTCGGCTATTCTCATCACCGCAGTGGTTGGACACGAGTCACTACACGAATGTCAGACGAGGCATTGATTGTTACGAGCCGAAGTCCAGTGCTCACGCGGTTTTCCAATGCATGAGCCGCGCTCGAGTGTTGTCAGACGGGTGATTTCGATCCCACAATCACGTCATTGATCTTGGCGAAGGCAAGACTGAAAGAAATTGTCTCATTATATCCTCGCAATTTCACCACGACAAAAAAGCTTCTGAATCAGTGCCGGTCTGTGCGAGTATACTTGGGCCGGACTAGGACGAGTATGCCTCTGAAAAGTCATGAACATTCCAACCCGATATCATTTTATGATCCCTTTAAACTTGACGGTGTGCAAAATAAAAACAATACAGGATTACTTTTACCAAGTGACAAATAGAATTTTCGACTAAACACACCCAAAAGGAAGAGGCAATTCCTCAGGAATACAAAACATTCTCTGGAAAAGCATTAAAAAAAACGAAGGGGGGGGGGTAGTTTTAAAAACATACTGCGTTGTAAAGGTTCCTCCGCCCCGCAACTTCGGCGCAGACCAGAAAGCGTACGTGGCCCCGGAATCTAATTTGTTTGCAACAACACTCTTGCCAAAAAGCGCACTTTTGTCGTGCCAGACGCTCGCGCCGTTACTCACCACGGTGCACTAAGAATAGTTATTCGTGCCTCTCAGATACTTGGCTTTCACTGAGCACGAACCTCCTGCAGCATGCATTTTGCACCATCGAATTTGATTTTGTCAGCAAGAGAATTCGTAATGACTACCAGCATATAGTGTGATGACGTCGCGCGATACCATGTTAAACAGTTCAACTTTCTGATGAAATGCAATATTCACAACACTAGCAATAGATGCCCTAATTGTAAAGTTGTTCAGTATTTATAGCAGTCTTGGATCATTTACGGCAGCCGAATGAAATGTTAGAGCGCATGACTGATAAAGCACAGTGTTGTATAGTGAAGACCCAGAACAAGTGCACGTAAAACCGAATATAACATTAGCTCCTGAGCCAGTATTTCGCCAAGTTTCGAGTTCATGCAAGGTGACGAAATGTGATTTGTTTGCACTTTAAGAATCTTTGCTTGTCCTTCGCGCTATTTATATATAATTAGGAATATCGTTGCATGCATCTTAATGCATCTTTTTTGCAGGAAGGCGTTCTGTAAGGATTATTTAAAAAAATATCATTTATATTCTCTTTTTTTCACATTTCGTGTACTTGCCTTCAGATTTGTTATGTGAGCACAACGCCCTTTTTGGCATACCCTGCAACCCGATGTTTCACAACGCTAATCAGCGAACAAAATAACACGTTTACTCAAACTCAACAGCTGGCGTGGTTTCGAGGATCGTCCTCCCGTGTCGGTTTCAAGCGGTTATGTGAACTTCATGGAGTAAAAATACTTTATGATAATAAAATGTATAATTAATTACTGACTGAAGGTTTGACAGCATAAATAAAGGGCCGGTCATCCCAAAGCAATGCACCTCCAAATTATCTGAGAGATGCTCTGCAAATCTTTTCCGGCGTTTTTATCCTCGACAGGCACGTTGTGAGTGATTTGCGACAGCATTACACAAATTTCTGATTCTGAAGCTAATTTAGGTAACTGTGTGTTTACGACACATATAACTTCTCAAACATATACAAGTCTGTTATTACCTTTTTTTATGTGGGGGACATAACGGCTGGACAAAAACAGAGTATACAGGGGCGCGTGGCGGAACTATGACGATTACACTCGCAAACCGTCAGAAAGTATCCATTAAAGTAGCTGCCATGTCGAGTACAGAATAAAATATTATTTCGTTTTACTTAAAAAAAAAAGCTTGGAGGACGCTTAAGCTTCGCCTTTAGGAGTGGAACGCGATAGCGTTTTTGGGCTCCGTTCGCATCGCCTTGTCATTCCCCGTGGAAGCCTGCCTTGCGTGACCTAGCAAGTAGACTCAAGAAAAAAAAAAGCCTTGTATGACTTAGTCAGTAGTAAGTGTGACTCGCACCGAATGGTCGTGGGTTCGAATCCCGCCTAAAATGTTTACATTTTTTTCTTTAAGGCAAATGGATTGCTATATAAAGTGAAATCATTCGAGACATGCGGCGACCTTTAATTCACATTACATGTCATTTTTTAATCATTTTCATTCCACGCGTGACGTCACGTTTTACATAGAGCATTGTGGGTCGTTTGAAATTCCCGCGCGAGGACATGTAGCTGTGACGTCATGACCCTATTGACCAATCAGGATTTTCCCTTCACGCCACCGAAATCGGCTTTTCTACAACATGGGCTCCTTAACGCTATCGCATTAAAATCATCAATTAACAAGTCTGATGTTTATTTGCAAATCGAATTGACCGGCCTCTTGTCAAGTCCAAGCCACAACAGTCACACTATGCCTGTTTATCCTGTATAAAAAAATGTTCACTTGGGCAAGAGCTATTTTGGGCCAGATTCAATCTGAGTGTGAAGGTACGTATAGATTAGAGAGAACGTACAATTTCGATTACTCCTTTCTGCATAATTCGTTTCATTCATCGCGGTGCTCAGTGTAAACATGTTTGGTTAGAAAAACAAGCATTGTTATTGCCACTCGGTGTTTCTATAAAAGATAGACTGAAAGAGATTGCCTTAAAGCTTTCGTGGAATTTTGAAAATTTCATTGCTTTCTGCTCAGTTGTGTCGTATTCATATATATATTGTGAAACATATTTTGTAACCCATATTTCATGATATATATGGCTACGAAGTGCCCATTTCATAATTTTATGTTCTGTAATTAATTCCTTAGTTCAAAGACACAACCCCGATTTAACTTTTAATACTGCGACGCAAAGTTGTTCCAATCACGGGTATTTTATGCGACCTTCCACACTTCGCGACAACGTTTTGATACCGTATAAATAGATCAGCTTGAACTTTATAACTATTCTTAAAAACTAAGAAAGAAAGGCTAGGAAAGGACAGTATAGTTCTAAAGTCCAAGCTGATCCATTTACAGGAATGTACCAACAAGCTCACTCAACCCTTTACTGTTTTACTTAAACATTTTGATTCAAGTAAAAAAAATGTCTCTGATAAGCAAAGGGATGTTGAGTCGTATGAACACGACGTTTTGTACGTTAATGTAGATTTTCTTTGTTGCGTTGAAATTAAATAACGGAATTTCATAGCTTGGGTACCTGAAAACAAAATTGGATTGTACGGACGATAGAAGGAACTATACGCCGACACGCTGTTTAGAAACAAGCCCGCGTTTTCCCACACCAGTTGTGGACACTGCTCGAGGGCAGAAACCAGATTCGTGTGAGGTGAAGCTTCCGCGCATGCGCCGTGGCGATAGCAGCGCTACCGCAGAGGCGTCAAGTAAGAGCCGCGTGTTTGTCTGTATAGTTATTCGTTTCACGGCGTAAATAGTGCCTATTGCCAGAACAACGCGGAAAATATAATCTGAGTTTAGCGGTTCAAACCGGTTCGAACCGGTTTGAACCGTTATTATTACTCCCCGGAGCTGAACCGGAACTGAACCGAAAGCCGTGAATCCGAACACGAACCGAAACGATAAAAATTTCGGTTCGACACTCTGCTGTTCAGTCCTTTCCCCAGAGCGCAATCGCTCTCGGAGAGAGACAACCGACAGTTACATTGGCCACTGTACGATAGGAGCTTACGGTTCAGACCAGCGTTCCAACATGACTCTCCGCACGTCGATCGATTGCACCTAATCCCTCAAGTGGTCTTAAACTCTTTACTGTAAAGCGGAATGTCAACCTGCGACACCCTGCCCCCTCCGATCACGGCCCAACCAGTGGCGTCAATGCCCGACAGTTTACGTCCTCTCATCTTGTTGTTACACCACTGATACGCGGACACACGGCCACATCGGCGATAATTCCAGTCTTCTCCTCACAACGCACAACACTGCCATCGCGATGTTGCGGCTATGTTCCTGACACGCAGAAGTACAGAACCACGTTGACTGCCGGTTGGCACTCGGCATCGGAAAGAGACCGAACTCAGCACGGAAGGCACCCAGGCAGCCGGCAGCAAAACCTGCCTGTCTTGGGCGCAGTTTCGGCGATTTCCATTACGTCGAAAACGTCGACACAGTTCCGCGTGGTTCCGCGTGCGTACCGCACTCCGAAGACGAATATCTTACCCGGTGTACGTAGCGCTGTTGGCGCTGCTCCGGCAGTTCGCAGTTTCTAGCGGCTCCGTTTGCTCGTTTGATAAAATTAGTGGTAGAAACATCAATGGAACCGAAATGTTCTGAACGTTTGGACTGGGAGACGGAATTACAGGTGGCCTTCGCTGCCGCTGAAGCTCAATCAACTTCACAGCATTTATTAAACAACGTGAGCGACGTGCTCGAAAAACGAAACCGAAAGAAGATGAGTCGGGAGGGCGAAAGCTTTCTCCCGTCTGCTTGGAGAAGGATAAAAACGTCTCGTTCCTGCCGTCTTCTCGTGTTCGCTTGGGGGCGCGTCAGTAGAAGGGAGGAAGACGCGGCGCTGTTAGCTTTTTCCTCCATTTTTCTTAGAGGGTAAGCGTTGCACAAAATGCCCAAAAAACAAATATCTCTCTCTCTCTCTCTATATATATATATATATATATATATATATATATATATAGAGAGAGAGAGAGAGAGAGAGAGAAAGAGAGACTTTTACGCAAAGTAAACTTTTTTGTTTTACGCTCAGCCTTTGTCGAAACGAATGGGTAGTGTCCCTTACCACAGTTTGGGAGCTTCCAGGTAATCAGAATCACACGTTATAAGCGATTTTCGAAAAATTTAAGTTCAAGAAATGGCGCCTGCGAAGCACACGAATGCATGGAGATGATAGCGACGGTTCCCAGAAATGAGCTCCATTGGTTTTATTAAAAATTTCCGCAAAACGTTTACTTTCAATTTGGCAGCTAGATGTAAAGCACCAACAACTTGTCTGGGCCGCTGGAGCTACACTTGGGCGCAGACAGAGCGCTTGGTGATGCGTAGGTTTGCTTGCTGTGTAAGAGAACAACAGCGTAAATTTCTTCTATCCTTTAACGGACAATCAGTGCATAATAAGTTTCAAACGCCGCTTGATATATACAGAGCTGTAAAATATGTGAACCAAATATCTCAAATATTGAGGTGAATATTGTTTTTAGTTAACATTACTTAAGATAGTATGTGGACATACTATCGCCATCCAAATTCGAATTCGACCTTAAAAAAAAGTATATTTACCTTTGATCTTCTCACAGTGTGCACGATGAAGAGCCCATCAATATTTCGCGCGGATTTCAGAGTTCATTATTTATAATACAAATATTTATGGCAACATATACATCACGCACCCCATTATATATCATTAATTAACGTGCCATCATTAAGAAACACAAACATTGACCCGTGTGATGAGAGACAGGTGCTTGCAACCTGCAATACCTGCTTCTAGATAGATTTTCCTTCTACTCCTGCGCAAGTCAACATCGGTGGCAATCTGCAGCGGTGTTTGCAGCAACGACGGCTAAAGTAGGCGCAAGGCTAACAGTCATCTGCACTAGGCGAACGGCATTTCGCAATTAATGGGACGCATTGTCGCAGCTGCCCATCCAAGCTGCGTCGCTGTACCCCGTTTCCCCTCAGACGACAGTGCGTCAGATGTTACGAGACTGTCGGACCAGTCAGACGTCTATCTTCCGACACGTGATCACGCCCCTTCCCATAGCGACGTGGTGATAGCGGGGCAGGTGATGCAAGGAAGGCGGTTGATTGGTCCGCCGAGTGCGTAGTTCTCACAGTAGTCAGCTAAGCAGAAGGTCAATTCCAAGGTATCGCGTGAGGCAAACATATCGCGGAAAGAACTTGAACTTTTTCTAGTGAAGGCTTCTCAACTGAAAGACGCGGCTGGACCCAGCAATGTCGGCGTTGAAGCTCGGGTTTCTCCTGGTTGCTGTCGCGGAAGTCTGCTCCCCATTTAGGTCCCCAAATATGAGCATGTGTGGGAGTCAATGAGTAAGTTCCGATGTCTTTAATTAGTGTGAAAAGGTATAAGAACTCGACGGTTGCTGCTGTGCACAGTGCCGGTATTTTTTTTTTTTTGGCATTTGAGTAGTAGTTTGTATTACAATATAAATTATATTATCATTTATTAAATTTGCACGCTTCGCACTACGCTGTACAGTGGTTGCCGATGGTAGAAGAAACACGTTAACTATGGCTTAACTCGAGCGACCGCCATCCTGGCGGCAGCCGAAAAACGGCATTCTGACGTTGTGTTCAAAGGGAACAGCCCAATCCAGGGAGGCCGTTTATTTAGGTGGATACTAAAATGAAACCTGAAATATGCCCATCACCCTCAAAAATAAATTTAACACAGTTAACTATATATGCTAATGACAATCGCACGTTTTTAGTTTGAACGGATGGCCGCATTTTTTACTCCAAACTGCTGATCCCAGCGAGCGCTCCAAGAGCAGCCATCGGAGAGCGTGATGCACCTCGGGAGATCTTGCGTCTCCAGCGCGCTCGTGACGTCTAGTTCCACTTCACGTGCAAGGCTACAGGAAGGCTTGCGTGGTTCTCAACTTGTTTAAACGTAACTTAGAGGTGCAGAGGAACCATCGTGTAATCTGGACTATGTATGGGAAAGATGTTGTAGAACCGGTGAGAGCAGGAAAGGGGGGGGGGAATGAGCCCTTAAGGGGAGGCATTAGGAAAACAAGCATTACTCTGTTTTATATGCTTATGAACAGGAGCGAATGCTAAAGAAGCATACAAGAAGATATCAGAATGTATGTCTGGAGAAACGAATGTGAGAAACGAATGTACTGCTCAACTCTGTTTTGCTCGAACACAGTGTGACCCCTCGGACGGCAGATTCCCGGCCCTCGGCGCTAGGCGTACGGATTATGTCGATCGTCACGCTACTCACCCGCTTCCACCATGATTTTGTATGACTGTGATTGAAACATCACATGCGCCATATTTTCAGTCAGCGAGAATCACTCCGACGCACTAATTAAGTTTGTTTCTCGTGACCTCCGCCAGGGTATTATTTACGGCCTCTGGTTGGCCACATTCGAATTTGTGAAGACACAGTGGAACACGCCCTGCCCGCTTTCGGCCAATGGCGCCTCCTTATTTGTTTCCTGTACTTTCCAACGAATGGTCAAACTCTCTACATATACGGCTCTGAATTTGGCATCCCTGAAACCCTTTCCACCGTATATGTTTCGGAGCCAAAATGGCCGGTTAAAGCCAAAATAGATCCTCTACAGCAGACTCTATCGAATGCGGCACTACCTAACCAGTAGAGCCTTGCACTTCCTCCAGTGGCCGCTGCGGGAAAAATGGCGGCGTTGCGATCGCCGTTAGCTCGGTTCTGGTGTACGGATCGGTGCCACTTTTTCCGAGCAGTCTCTATAGCAGATTTCCAACTGAGATGTCCTAGTAACGTTGCCTCAAGTGATCTGTAATGTCATAATAAGCTAAGTAGGCAGAATCACTTCAACATTTATTTATAAAGAAATATTTCAAAACTTACGCTAACATTAATTTAAAAAATGGTTAAAAATCTTATTTTAATATTAATCTCTCTGATTAAATGCTTATATCTGGTTTTATTGATTTAGTTTTCGTGCATACTTACACTTTTTTTTCCAGGACCTTGAAAGTGCGAGAGATTGCTAACTGGGTCTTTTCGTAAAAAGAACGTTTGAAGACACCTGCTTTAAAGACAAACGGAAATTAGAAAAAAAAATATTTTTTTTTAAATGTTAAATTGACACATGTATTTTTGTAAGTTTTTGTTTCTTTTCAGGAGAAAGACTTTTCTCGCGCAATATTTACGCCGTGAGACGAAATTTAGGTGGAGGCGACGGCCCGCTTTATGCCCCGCCCACAAATCAGTGGCCCCGCCCATTACCAACGCATTGGCTTGGCTGCTCGACCGAACAAGCTCTCAAGCCTAGTTTATCCCTGCAGTCAAGTCGAGTTTGTCTAGCCTGGCGTCTGTCACCGCCCGCTAGTCAAGCGAGCAGACGCGCGGCAACAATCGTCTGCTGTTTCTCCTCCGTCTGTCGTCACCTGCAACGCCTCTGTAAGACGTGGCCATGAAATCGGCGGGTCGGCGTCCGCCATCGCCTGTGTCCGTCTGCTGTCCTGCCCCCATTCAAATCCGTCCGCAACGCTCGCAAGACGTGACCATTAAAGCGGCCTTCTAGCGTTCCATTTTGCAGGAGCAATGGTCCCATACATGCGTCTGTTAGCGCCTATCAATGTGCACTAAAACGTGACCGAGAGATATAAAATAAATCAAGAAAATAAATATGCAGGCTTTATCTTTTTCTTTTTTTTTTATAGCGACAGCTGCTGTGGGTTTTTGCGACCGCTGGAAACGGTATCTGCTGTAGTTGTTGATGTTGTAGTTGGCGATGTAGAGCGTCCGTCGTCGACGTTGCAAAATCATTGAAAAAGATTGCCCGCCGCCCGCGAGAACGCAACCTGGGTCCGCTGCTGCTTGCGAAGCGGAGACATTAAGTATTGTAATATGTTGAGAGTGAACAGAGAACTACAATGGACGATGCCTCTCACTTGAACATCTAAAATAAAGTTTTAAGCAAGATCGACGTTAGTCATGATGACGATAAAACGCTGCCTGCGAGGTTTTGGCAGCAGGCGAGAATTGTTAAAATTATCTAATCATCGACAGCTTCACAAGGGCCGGCAACCACACCAGTTCCGGACATATTTTCTGGTACACGGCGGCAATCGTGTTCACATTTTCAATTAAATAATAGCGTACTGGACGGGCATGCAAATCCGCATGACGAACTGCCATCCTAGATCTCCGAATAGCATATGGGACCAGTAAAAATACGAGGTCATATGGGAAAGACATCCCCTCAAAGAGGAGAAATTTATTCCTCAAGGCGTGAGCTGCAGGTTTTTTTAGGGTGCGTTGGAGCACATCCCAGAACAGGATAGCATCCCAAAGGTCAGGGAACACGTGCTTTACGGTTTCTGGTTTCTTGCACAAAAAACAATCCTCGACTCATGGTAGAAACGTGCACTTTTTAGCTAACCATGTTGCTGCAAACGGCGTGTTGGTGTGCAGTTAAAAAAATTTACAGGACCATTGATTACCATTTATTTCACACGGGAAAGCACATCGCAGTCGCGGTTGCCAGAGAACAAAGAGATTCAGTGGGACGGGAAACAGGAATTCAACAAGATCTCGCGTCAGATGCCTTCATGTGTCAGAGCTTAAGTGGGTACTTCTATTTCAACTCACGCATGGTTTTAAGGTCATATTTTAGTTTCGATGAGAAATATATGTTTTGGCAGCATTCTTAAAATGAAAGACAGAGTACACAGGCAAGCTTTCAATATATTGTTTTTCAAGTGTTTGCGCATTTAAGCGGCCGAGGCGAAAATTGACGTTTCTTTAGCCTATCGGAGATAGCATGTTTGACCACTCGCTCTTTTGTCGCTTATGAAACTATTTTCCTAGGACTTTTGGGGGGCGAATTCAAAATAGTTCTGATTGCGCCTATTGAACTAACATTTTTATACTTTGGAAGTTTAAAAAAATACCGAACTGTGTTTTCTTGTTTTGTCATTTGGCAAGTTTGCCAATGATTTACGCGTTACTTATTTAGGATACAATAATAAACTTGATACCATAAGAAAATCTAAACGTAGTTTTTTCCATTTATTATAAATTCATTATTTTAGGTAAAAGAAGACATCTGCTACATACATTAGAACAGACCAATATTTCAAAAATCTTACTTCGCAATCAATTGTCTAAACAAAAACACTTCTAATCTTTTTTGTCATAGAATAGTATGATAGTGGTATATTATAAAATATTATTAAGAGTATAGTATATTGTTTGTATGCCTGCAAATAAAGCTTGAATCTCGCAGATTGTCCGTTGTGAGTGCGCCTTCGCATTGGTGCTATTATGACCAATATTGTGCCATGAATATGATTAATGACCTAATATGAATACTTACCAGCATATTTAGTCATACATAGGACTGGAATATTACGTATTGCGTAACAACATTTTTATATAAGAATGATACAATAATACATTATGTAAAAACACAAAAATGCAAATTACAATGCTCGACAAATTAAAGAGCATATACCAAAGGATAAAATTAAACATAACCCTGCTGGAAGCAGTGGCAGTTGAACACGTCTGTATAGGTAACACAAATTTTTATGGAAGTCAAACTTTCTGAAAATTTTCAAAACTTACAATTACTAAGTATTTTCACTCTGTGGATTGCCGTTTAGACGATCGATGTATTGAATTTTTTTACCTGTGGGTATATGTAGTTACCAAGCTCTATGCAATTCTTGTTACCAGAGAATTGAAGAAATATCACTTATTAAGGGCATAAAACACACACCAAAGTGGTTTCCTAGTGTTTCGATCACACCCAATAAACACACGCAAAAAATGAAAAGGAAAAAAATATATATATATTTTAGCAAAACTCTATAAACAGTCAAGTTGAAAAAGTCACCGTGTTGGAAGAGATTATGGCAGACTTATTTGCATTAGGCTGACAAAAAATAGCATTAAAATTGTCCGGCACGAAACAAAGGCGGTGAATATGCGACAAGTAAATTGAAAACCTTGACAGATCGTAGAACTAGTAAGGAATTCTATACCTGTGCCAGAATGTTTCCGAATAACGCACTCCGTATTCGACGACGCCAAACATGTTTAACTCTCCGCGTTCAAAGTTCTCAGGGCTCTATGTAAGTTCGTGCACAAGTGTGTTTTGATAGACCGCACATGGGACAAAACGCAAGCGGTAAACACCACGGGACTGCCGCTTCTCACACAAAAAGGTGACTAACGAAGCAGTCAGAAACAGAAACAATTTCGACAGCAGATTGTTAGAGGGAAGCATTTTTTCAGATACTACTTCACTGCGATACTGTGTTAACGTTTGCACAGGTCAGAATTTAGGCAATTCACTGTTGAACACTTGAACGCAGCCGTTTTCCTGCCGAGAGTCCACTTACAGAAGGGCAAACTGAATTCATTGTTGAAACATGCTTGCCTCTCCGTTTCATGGCCCCAGCGTATCTGTCCTGCTACACTGTAGTTTTACTAGCTCTTTCTTATACGTGCAGTATCCTCCTCAGTCCTTTGCTTTGCTCCACAAATGAGCGCACTGAATGCCCTATGACGCCGTAACCTTCTCCCAGACCTCCTTCGACTCCTGAGAACGGGTGATCTCCTTTTGCTCGATTGAAACACACAAGCTGCTTGAATTTGACTCATTTCCTCAGGAAGCCCTATCCCAATATTATGTGGCTCAGTTTATCAACAAAGGTACGAGCTTCAATTATAAAATTAAACTGCGTTTTTTTTTTTTAATTGTGCGTTGATGTGTGATGCCTGAGATCAACGCTTACTCCTTCGCATGCTCTTTTTCCGTGCCTTGACACTGAGTATATCAACTGGGTGACATTTGTCTTCCTCTCGAAGTCGTGTATATAAAAACGATACTCGAAGTGGCCTAATGTGGACCGTCTTAATAAATATAAACTACATCAGAAAGCACTGGCAGTAGCTCCTTAAGAGGTTCTTTGATCAATGTGAGTGCAAAGAGCGCATGGGCAGATTCGTGGCAAATGTCATCTCTCACCCCTCAAACCTTAGCGTCCTTTTGTGGTCGCGGCTACGCAAGTGAAGATCGTCACCATCTCGTTTTTCCAGTGGTAACTTTGCACGACACTATGGATTACAGCTCTTCCCTTTTCGGCATAATCGAAGTCTAAGATCATGGCACGTGGCTGCATATTCGCTTTTTTCGAGGCATGTTGCTTTTCATTGAAAGCGTCTGCTGTAAGAGTAGGGTATGTATTTTGTCGTACACTTCTTGAACTCGGTAATTAAAACTGTTTCCTCCAAATGTGTTTTTATTAACTCCCAAACAGCTCCCACAATGCCAACTCTAAGCATCGGGCGTACCGACCGGGGGACCAAGGGGGCGCTTGCTCCCCCCCCCCCAGTTCTCCAGTGTGTGTGTGGGGGGGAGGCAAGGCATGTGTTTTGCCCCCCTGAAACCGCCGCCACTGGGCAGGGCAAACACGAGCCGGCGGCACCTAAGGGGTACTAATGGCATCGCCCCGGCCGGGGGGGGGGGGTCTGGTTTGCCCCCCCCCCCCCACTCAAAATCAAGTTGGTACGCCACTGACTCTAGGTTATCTTCAGGCTCAGTGCCTAATTTCTTAACACAGTTATATTTTTCTTCAAACAGAGTCCACATGTTAACATGGGGCAGTTTTCTGGAGGATTGTCACAAAAAACAAGGCTGGAAATCTTCAAATATCGTGGTCTTTTTCCTTGTGGAATTTGACCGATATGTAATGGAAAGTGACAAGTTGGCCCCGTGGAGGCACAAACGTTCTTTATAAAGTGGGCGCTTTTTAAGCCACTTCGGTCGAAGATGGTAAAGTTTCGTTAGGCCTTCCTATGATTCGGGATGGGCAACTGAATTTTTTGAAGGCTTCCCTAATCGATCTTGTCGTGGACCGCTTCGTGACGTTGATTTGCTTTTAGTCAACGAAAGCCGCACATCTTTCTTATTCGCGCTTTTTCGTGAGCAGTCCATAACGTCTGACATGTAATAGGATAGAGCAAAAGCCGCAAAAGTTTTGTAAATTGGATGTCCTTGGCATGGGTCATCTCGCCCAGACCTCCATTTCTCTTCTAAGTTTTCTTGACCTCTCCAGCGTGCTTTGTGGCTTCAGGGGTTGCTTTCAAAATATTATTTTTCTCTTTTGAGATCGGAGGGCAACAAAGGTATCAAGTGGTAGCGTTCTTTTTGCGACGTGCTTTAGAGATCGGCCACAAGCATATTGATGACCCACTCTGCGCATGAGGAACACCGCCCTTAATTGTCCAGGTGTACAGGTGCTCCGCACTCATTGCGCAGTTTACGACAAATTTTTTCGAAACTCTTCGGTCACTTCGGATGGTTTCCGTTTGACATAGCCAGCACATCTGCACGGACTTCTGCTCGAAAGGAGTTTCAGCGCTGTGGCACTTCGACAGCGTCAATTGCTTCCGCCATTTCATGAACCAGGTTTTGCTCGTGGACGGATGATAAATCCCCCAAGTGCTACTTGGTTTTAGCGCCTGTTTGTGTTGATGGGTGTTTGCCAGGTTCTTTATGGTAAAAAGAAAGGAAACTGTGAGGTCCGTCTGATTTTCGATATCACAGAAATATATTTGCACCCAGTTGTTCTACTTTCCGAATCCCCGCAAAGAAAAGGAAAAAAAGGAAACTTATAGGCAAATAAATAAAAGAAAATGGCGTTCATCCAAGTTCGACTTGCCGAGGTTGGCACTGGTTTATGATGGTGGTCGTAGCCGGTCTCGTTTGGCTCCAGCTGCCGGCGTAGCGATGGTGACCAGTCAACCGGTCGTTGGGATGGCTTTGCCGGTTCGCTCTTGAGCCAGGCTTGCCGTTCGGAGTTGACGGTGAGGACAGGTCGGCAGACTTCTATGGTTGACAGCTTCGCCGGTGTATTCCGGAGCCAAGCTTGTCCAAATGCGTCCGCTCTCCGCCCTGAATCTCCTCGTTCTCCCCTTTCACTTCCTTTTCTTCTTCCCTTCTCCATTAGTCGTCCGATTTTCTTCCTCTTTTTGTCGCCGTATTGATGACATCATTACAATGACCCCCTTTTAAGTTTTTTTTCTCGTCTTTCAGCCAAAAAAAAAACCAAAATTCGTAATGATGTGTTCCTTGGCCAAGTACAAAAAAATCACAACAAACCAAGGTAGTCAGCTTACATTCTTTGTGTGTGCTAAATGCGTTCTATTCGAAACGAATACTCTTGCAACAACAAACTCCAGTTGAGTGAACGACTGTTGGGCTGCTTTGCTTTGGCTAAGTAATGTAGCGGCTGATGGTCTGTTTGCCTTACGCAATGCCTACCGTAAAACTAGAGAGGAAAATTTTCCACTGCCCATACGAGTGCCAGGCACTCTCTCACAATCGCAGAAGTTCTTCTCTCGGAAGGAGTCGCTTATTGGCATACGCTAAATGATGCAGTGTCCCCTCGTGTTCTAGCATAAGCACCGCCCCCAAGCTGTGTTCGGAGGCATCAGTTCTTAGGACAAACTCTTTCGAGAAGTCCGCACTTTTAAGAATAGGCAATTCCGCAGGTGCCCGCTTCAACATGTTTATATGAAAAGCCTTGTGAGTATGACCTAAATTTAACTTGTAGTCGACCTCACTTTTCTTTTCGACCACGGGAAAGGGACCTTTCCATTGCATAAGCAATTTGTTATGGCTGGTAGGCAGCAAGATCAGGGCCCGATCTCCTACTTTCAATTGTCGGCCTCTCGCGTTTTGGTCATAATGTCCTTTGGACTCTGTTGTGTCTCGTGCAGTTTCTGGTGAGCTAATTTAATTGTTTGCTCTAACCGACTCCGTAGCTCTAAGACGTAGCAATATGTCGTCTTCAGTTCCGGGCTGATTGTATCTTCCGTCCATATTTCTTTCAGAACCGACAATGGGCCTCGTACGTGTCGTCCATAAATCAACTCAAAAGGAGAAAAACCTATACTCGCCTGTGGTGCTTCGCGGTACGTGAAGAGCACTGGCGACAAGTACTCGTCCCAAGACTTAGGTTTCTCTTCGCACATCTTTTTCAGCGTTTGCTTGAGCGTACCGTTGAATTTTTCGACCAGACCATTGCACATGGGGTGGTACGGGTAGACAATAAGTGCTTGATCGAGAAGCTCAATTACCTCATTCATCAACTCCGAGGTAAAGCTCGTACCCCTGTCTGAAAGAATCTCACGTGGCAGACCCACTCTGGAGAACATTTCGATTAAACCCTCCGCTACTGTCCGCGAGTCAGTGGACGGTAGAGCGACGGCATCTGGGTATCGAGTCGCAAAATCCACTAGGGTGAGTATGAACCGGTTCCCTTTGCTTAGACGTGGGTGACAGCGGTCCAATGAGGTCAACAGCAACCTCGTTCGAAAGCGTCTCAATGATGGGCATGCGCCCCAAAAGTGCTTTCGACACCATGCCTTAGGAATTGCTCTCCGGCACAGGTCACACGAACGCACAAACCGCTTAACATCTGCTAACGACTCCGGGCCAATAAAACGATTCGAGGACTCTGTCACTCGTACGCTGGACGCCCTGGTGGCCTGCCATTGCGACATCATGAGCCAGACTGAGGATATGGTGGCGTAACGTTCTGGGGACCACCACTTGGCCGGAACTCCTTCCCGTTTGCGAGGAGGCATCTGCGGAAGAGAACTCCTTGCTTAAATAAAAACTGTAGGTGTTGCCCCCCTTTGTCACGTGAGTGTCAGCAATCCTTCCGCGGCAGATATCTAATGACGTGTCTTTCAACTGTTCTCTTTCAAGGACGCCTTTCGTAACATCTTCAATCCCGAGGCTGGATGTGGGATTTGGAGTAGCAGGAACATGGCTCTTCAATGCCGCGAGTATGTTCCTGTCTAGTTGCAAGATCTTTGCTGCTTCATCCTCATCCCCACTTCTCCCGTTTGAACCGAGAGTCTACTCCATGGCTCCCCTGAACGTTGCCAATAATTACATCATAAAGTGGCTCGTCCATACATTTTGCGACTACCTCTCAGTAAAGTATGGAGCACGTCATTCTAACGATTGCTTCTGGTAACAACCTGTACGTTCCGTCTACGACGACCACTTGGCGTTGTTTGCCCGTCAGGTGCTGAGGACCAACCAACTTTCTGCACACGATAACGATGTTGCAGCCGGTATCTCGTAGCACCTTAGCGGGTCGCCCGTCTAGTAGTCCATGTTCTACTGGCATGCGTCTCTGTGGTTGCTGCTCATTTTATCGCACACCACACTCACGAAGTGCTTCGCTAAGTACGCTCCACACCGTGCGTTTTTCATCGTTATGCAAGTGACTTTCTTCACACTCGCATCCTGTATCCTGTCGCAGATTCAGGTGCTGCCATAAAGCATGTGAGAGCTGAAGGTTTGCCGCCCTTCCGCTGAAAGCATGCTGTGGCATCGAGTCCCGATCTCTGACAAATTTGACATACTAGGTGTCGTTGTTCTGTTCTGGACACGCAATCGGATACGCTCGAGTGACCAACTTCCGCCGCAACAAGAAACACCCGATTTTGTTTGTTTCTTGCCGCCTAGCAGGTCGCTCTTTACAAATTATTATCACTTTGGCTTTGGTCCTCACTTGAGCGTGAGCCAAGGTTGTCTTGCCTGTGCGCTTCCCTAAACTCATCGGCCGCCGCGGCCATCAAGGGAAGTGTATTGCAACTCCGCTCCTTGGAGGAACGCAGCGCCAGCTCACATGACAGCCGTTGATTGAACTGTTCGGCGATCTGTTGAGGTCCTGCAGATCGCCGTGCGTTTCGGGACGAAGGCCCACCTCCGCCCAGCGATCAGAATAATCCTCTAGCCTCGCGGCATACTAGTCACCCTGTCCCACCGTTATTTGGAGAGCTTCCTCGGAATCTTTCGCGATATCCTTCGGTTGTAAAGCAGAAACCGCTGTAAAAGTGCAACATAACATTACTTTCTCTATAATCTAAGGAGTCGTCCGGGGACATCCTTCCGAATACCTTTAGGGCCTCACCCACAACAGAGGCTTTCAATGCAGTGGCCACATTCTCTCTTGCGCCACTCCTGTCCCATGGCTAACACCTCAAATCTTTTCAGGTACGCATCCAAGTCATCCCTTTGGTCGTCAAACGGCAGCGCATTAGCTTATGGGGACTGAGATACTTCGGGGCGCAGTAACTCCTTGGGGTCCTATCACCACCGCCCGCACCATGCCTGTCACTTGCCGCCGACCCCTCGGCCTTCAATCCAACCTAAGTGCTTAAGCTGGAGCGTTCTCTCCGTGCTTTCCTCCAGTTCCGCTTTCTGTCGGAGGAAGCTTCTCGTTCATAGCCCAACTCTGTTCCCTCTTTGCAGAGCTCGTTCCTTGCCAACCTGCATGTTCCTGTAATTCTGTTCCCGTAATCCCCAGCTTCTTCACCCAGGCCCATCAACTCCTTTAAATTCGCAACTCATATGTTGTACACAAAAACCAGACGGATGATCATCAGTGTCCTGTCGCGGGACGCCAGTTATTGTCATTGTAGGTTCTTTATGGTAAAAGACAGGGAAACTGTGAGGTCCGGTTCTGATTTTCGATATCACAGAAATATATTTGCACCCAGTTGTTCTACTTTTCGAATCCCCGCAAAGAAAAGGAAAAAAAAGGAAACTTATAGGCAAATAAATAAAAGAAAATGGCGTTCATCAAGTTCGACTTGCCGAGGTTGGCACTGGTTTATGGTGGTGGTCGAAGCCGAGGTATGGTTTGGCTCCAGCTGCCGGCGCGATGGTGACCAGTCAACCGGTCGTTGGAATGGCTTTGCACGGTTCGCTCTTGAGCCGGGCTTGCCGTTCGGAGTTGACGGTGAACAGCAGGTCGGCAGACTTCTACGGTTGACAGCTTCGCCGGTGTATTCCGGAGCCAGCAACGTCCAAATGCGTCCGCTCCCCGCCCTGTATCTCCACGTTCTCTCCTCCTTCCACTCTTTTCTTCATCCCTATCTGCCATAAGTCGTCCATGATTTTCACCTCTCTTTGTCGCCGCATTGACGACATCATTACAGTGTCTCATGTCGCGATACGCCGAGCGCGCATCGGCTCATTTTTACCCTAGAAGAAAGCCATACCCCGACACTTGGCAAACAAGGCGCTTGCGGCTTCCAGTAAGACTTAAGTTCGGGTCTTCGATGATTTTAACCGTGGCTGTTGTCATGTTAATAGTTACGGCCGCCACTGGACACCTTGGGGGCAAACCCCGGGCCTAATACGAAAGCAGCAAGAATCTATTAGCTGCAAAAAGCTGCCAACACCTGATTGCAGCGTCCAACCAAAGGCCGCAGACCATTACCCTTGAAGTTAGAACAAATCAACAGGGGCATTAAGCGTGCCTCGGAGAGCATGTATCTAATCCCGAAGGTGAAAGCGCACGAAATCCCGATTATTCAGGAGAAATTTAGGCACAGCTGAAACAAGTTCCAATACCTTCAAACGCTACTCAATATAAGTTTGTGACTATCTCCTTCAGAAATTAGCAATGTCGTTGATGACCTGGGAGAGACAGAGTCGGGTGAAGTATTTTAAACTGTCAAAGGCTTTCCCAGAGTTAAATACCGAAACGTGGAATGACGCCAAAGTCAGCGTGACTGGTATTGCGCGAGAAACTTTTGGAATTTAATTTGGTGAAATTGAAAGAGCTCATCCCAATGACCAGAAAACGATCGGAAAGTCAAATCGACCGATTAGCGTACATTTTTTTGAGCTTAAAGTAAAGAGGGCACTTCGCAATGCTTTTCAAACTGAAGAACGAAACGTCTCAAACCGTCAAACCTCTGAAGACGTTCCCTTTTTTTTTAGACAGCTTTGCGCGGCATAAAGTTAATGCGAATTTGCCGGACCAATTTAGAAAATGCGGGATCAAACATTAAATTAATTGCAATAAGCTCACACCTCGGCACTCAGTCATACATGTATGACTCGGCGAGTCATGCAGTTTGTATTCGTTCGAGCCACGACAAGGAACAGAATTACTGACGCTGACTCGGTCGACAACAAGTTCATCAAACAGCGGTTTACTACACAATCTTTACGCTGCATATCGTTGCGGTTTACAAGCATCTCATCACAGCTCAGCCAGAGCTTTTAAATATCAGCGCTCCTTTGGTGAGTCTGACGTCATTCTGCACAGTGACCTGATAAGCTACCGATATCAAAAATGACGAACTAATCTTAAATCGATCATACAGGCGGCATTCTTGGGCAATGGGCTTCCTATTGCCCCAACAGTAGGAAAACGTCGTGGAGACGGTGCTAGTCGAACAAAAGCGGCGGTGCCGGCTGATCAACGCTGGACGCCTATAACTGACGTATTTGTCACCTACACACGGTCGTGCTGGAGATGAGCGTAATCGCTGAGCTGGCAAGATTGCTGCGGTGTTCCCTTCCCAGTCACAATTTCGGCATTCAGCGAGCGGCCGCCCTTCTCCGGGGTGTTCCGTTCAGCCTTAGGTCACGCAGTCGTTTCTCGGTCGTCGTGCTTTTGCCAGCGAGTCTTCGAATCGATGTGTGTGTTTCTGAAACTTCGTGACTATGCTTTCTGAGGTTCTTACATTACGATATTTGCGAAGGCTTCCAAGAATACGGAATCTAACTAAAAGCGCAATACCCTACTGTGTCAAGGCATCAGCATAAATAGAGAAGGCGGCGCCCATAGAACAGAGCAGAACACTGCACTATATTTAGCAGAAAAATTTACACTACGTTAAACCTGACACCCGAAATGTCACCTCGAAGGACCACGGCGTGCAAAGTCAGATTCCGTGACTGATGGTATCACGTAAAACCGCGGCTTTCCAAACTGTGACGTCAATTTCTCCACTCAGCCTAACGGGGAAGTTTATATAACGTCACGTGACGTCATGTGACCTCAGGTCACATTACCCCGTGACGTCACGCCCCTTAACCATGTTGCGTGACCTCCAGTCACGTGACCTGGGCACGTTGTCTGAGCAACAGCGCCGTCCTCCCGACACACACAAAGCACACACACGCGAGAAAACAACAGCATTCGTAGGGTTCATTAATAAGAGGTAAAGATGTTACTTTCAAGGTGAGTGAAACGTGAACAGAGCAACAGTCACATTGTCAGCGATAAAAATCTTTTGCAAAACACATGTAATTATTTCAGATCCCTGGGAAACGGCTAAAGCTGGCAGATACATCGCGGGAAGATTCGTTGCATGCAAGAATGTGGTCATGGACCTCGACATCAAGGCAGCTAGCATAAGGGGTAAATTTTAAGCTTTTAAACGTTTTAGTTTCTGTTTGCCTTACAATCTACGCTGGTCAAATTGGATGAATTCACTTCAAACCAATCTGAAGAATTAGTTTCGGATGCTCCCCGACTTTGTAGTTCTGCACGAAGGTCTGGCTGAGTGGTGCATTCGTTTTATAGTGAGGCGTTCTTTGCTAGTGTTCGGCATTTTGTGAAGACCAGACATGAATCTTGAATAAAAGCATGGCCGCGAGGCTCGACAGTGATGTTGTTTTGCGTGGCTGAAGAGCTGGCCATTGCAATAAAAGGATCTGAGCCAGACGGGAATGGAGCTCAAACCATCTCGATTCTTGAGCGAGGGTCTTTCCAGCATGTCACTGACATCACCTTGTGTTCAGAATTCAGACTTGGACGTAGCTCAATTACTCTACTCAAACTACTGTAGTTACACTGCTTTTCCGAACAACTTCGTAACTTTCAATTACACCTTTATTTAGGTAATTTGTAATCTAATATAACTACGTTTTTCAGGTAGCTTCTACTCAAATTACTAACTGCTTTCGAAATCTAGTGCTAATCACGCGTTAAGCAAGTCACTAAACAAACCCACGAGGAGCGCCGACAGGGTAGAAGCTACACGTTTCACGTGCAACACAATGGCCCAGTAATTTCCTATGCATTTTTGCTTTACTTCTTTTCTAAATGAACAACCCTCAATCAAAGGTTTTAAATAAGAACCATAACCTACTAAAGACCACAATACAGTTTTAAAAAAAATGTCCCAATGTAAAACGAAAAAAAACGAAACCTTGTTTTGGATGTTTGGGAAGTTTAGTATAACTACGAAAAAAAAGAAAATAAAAAAACTGTTCCTACCCTACTTTTATTTCCGTGTTTCTCCAATAAAGCGACACAATGATCTACGCAAACGCTAACTCATATTTATCTATATTTTTACCTAACGGCGTGCTAAGCCATAATAATGTTTTCCTTTTTATTTGTTACTTTTCATCGAGGTAAGCTTTAGTTCCATATTTTGACAAAAAAACGAAACCAATTTCATGTTTATATAACCCTTTGATGCCCAGCTTCACCCGGGGGAAACAACACAATATTTTTTTTTTCTGTGGCATGTGCGCCTCAATACATTTAGCCCCCTTTGTTGCAAGGGCAAAGATACCTGCGCTGAGCAGTGGAGGATTGAAATGCATCTTCAAAATAGAATCACTCGTCCTTCAAAACCAAAGCCGACAGTGGGTGTGAGGCATGATGGAGTGCACCACCGGCCTCAAAACTGCAAGAAGAATAGACCGGCGTAAATATTACAAATTCGTTTATACCTTTCTTTACAATGAAAATTTCGAAATACGCTTCGGCCATTTTCTATGTCGTAATTGCTTTCATTCGTTCGACATGAACTAGTGCTGCAAATACCCAATATTGCACACAAGCAACATTCTGAAAACATGCTTACGAAAAAAGCATTTTTTTCCGAGACCAAATTTCTGTGATTCTCTCTGTTCTAAAACCATATCAGTGTTTCTAGGACTCTAGTATTTGAAGTACAGTTTTGGGCACTAAACTGTTAAGAGGGATTAAGTCCATCGTTCCTCCCTCCAAATTGTGGAATAATTTGCTGAAAAATAGTTGTTTAGAAGTCGGTATTTAGGCCTTCAATGCGATGTAGAAAACGTAGTTCCGTGATATCTGACATGGAAGCTGAATTTATATAAAATGCGCCCTACTTATTACGTGATCCGCCTAATCATAAAAACTTTCCTGTCGGGTTGTGTCAAACTGTAAAGACTCACTGTCACAACACTGAACAATGTGTACGAATATCGGTTAATTTAAGATGAGACAGAAGCTCTTTTTTAATCCAGACATTAAATAAACACTTAACGTGTACCACCGTACCTATGAATTTCACTGAGGTATTCGCAAAAAGTTGAAACAAGCAGTCTTACTTCCTCGATACTTCGTTTCACCTTGAGTCCAGACTCAGCAGGAGCTACGAGTTGTCGGGACCAATAAAACAGCTTCTTCTAAAGTGTACCATAGGGGTATTCGTCACGTTTCTGTACGCATTCTATCATCGCTGAACCAATCATAGACAAAAAAGGCCTAGTGACTTGTGCTTTTCGTGCTGAATGATTGGTACCTTGTTAGCACCGGATGCGTCTGGACTTAAGCTGAAAGTGAAGCATAGCCTGGTCGTATTTCTTGGCGGAAGCTTCACCTTCGATGACGGGGTTTCTTCTCCTGCGATTACAAGGGTGTTTAATTAAGGCTTGACATCTGTTCCTAAG
This sequence comes from Ixodes ricinus, assembly GCA_037355805.1. Lineage (NCBI taxonomy): Eukaryota > Metazoa > Arthropoda > Arachnida > Ixodida > Ixodidae > Ixodes > Ixodes ricinus. Next base: position 12,484 of record JAZHYW010000594.1, on the reverse strand, counting down.
AAGGCCTTAAAATATACTCTAATTGTGCCAATGACGCTCAGCAAGTTTCTAATTGGATTTATATATTTATCTTCAATAATTAAAACATTCATCATCAAATATTATTTAAGTAACAGACTTATCGTGACGATTATGCCCCAATATTATGTCCCCCTCGTATAACTCACCTGCATAGACCGTAATATGTAGCTTTCACGATATGTTGTAAGAAAACGTTATCAAATATCTCGAATATTTGGGAGAATGTGCCTTCTAGACGCTAGAAACACCAGCCCCGTAAATATGCTTGAATTCTCTTCAGGTTCGCTTTAAATAAGAATTATGAATAAAGGAATATACCAAGACTCAAAAAATCTCTGCGAAAATGGTTTAAATACATATACTTATAGCCCGGAAAAACAGTTCCACTCTTATGAAAGAGTAAAGCCATATGTACTCCGTAGTACTTCGGCCGGAAATGGCTATACGCACTACGCCAAACTCGTATAAAACGAATGGTTACAACAAGTTTCTCCTAGGTGGTGACATAGCATAGCACGGTAAGGGTGTCTGCTTCATACGCAAGTGGACGCGGGTTTGATCCGCAGTAAGGACCTACTTCTTCTTCTTTTTTTTCCTCGAACGTTTTGTTTTGTCTGAGACATTTGGCGATATTTACGACATTTCTTTTTACGATAAAAACTGAAAAAAGTGAAAGCCGTTTGCCTCCCTGTAACGCCGAATTAGAACGCAGCTCTTGAGGAGGAGGAGGGAAGAGCACAGGGGGGGGGGGGCAAGTGACCTCGGGGGGGGGGAGAGGGGGTAACGGTGACGTCACTGATGACGTTGAAGGGTGTTGATCTGCCCTCCATATATTTACTGGTATGTACAATCGATCCCGGTCGGCAGTTCGTGATGATGTCCTCGGTCTCGAGCTCCGTATCTCCAGCCCCCGGTTCTTCTTCTTCTTCTCCTTCTTGCTGGCCCTACATTACTCCCCCTCCGGGAAGGCCAAGGCACGGTTTGCCAATGCACATGTCGGCAAATTGATGACTTGGTCGGAAGTCGTGGAGGGTGTCGCAACGATGATTTCAATGGTGTCTGGGGCGAAACGTGTACACTCTCAATGTGCGCGGGTTTCAGTCGATCAACAGACACCATGTCGTGTCTGTTTCCTAGGTCTAAAAGGAAAGCCTTGGGGCCCCGTTGAATGACGGAAAACGGTCCGTCGTAAGGAGCCTGCAGAGGTGTCCTCACCGCGTCTCTACGAACAAAAACGTGTGTACACGTATCTAAGTCTTTGCTCATGAAAACTTTCCTGTTAAGCGGTTGTCGTGTAGGTGGTGGGCGCAAAGCTTTCATCGTCGTCTTGAGTCTTGATACATAGTTCTGCATGTCTGGCACCGCATCTTCTTCGAGAGTATGGAAAAACTCGCCTGGCAGCCTTAGGGTCGTACCATAAACGAGCTCAGCCGGTGTGGAGGAGAGGTCTGCTTTGTAGACCGTACGAAGACCCAGTAGAACAAGTGGGAGTGCTTCTGACCAGTTTGTTGGATTTTTGCAGGCCTTTAGCGATGTCTTCAGTTGCCGATGAAACCGTTCCACTAGACCGTTTGAGGCCGGGTGATAGGACGTGGTGCGGATTCGCGTTGCTCCTAAAATACGTAGGAGTTGTGCAAAAAGGCGGGACTCAAACTGTCGGCCTCTGTCAGTTGTGATTTTGTCTGGTACGCCGAAGCGTGAGACCCATGTTGTCATGAAGGCTTGGGCGACCTCTTCAGCTGTGATATTGGTTAGCGGTGTTGCTTCTGGCCAGCGTGTAAATCGATCAACGCACGTGAGAACGTACGTATATCCATTAGAAGGTGGTAATGGTCCAACAAGGTCGATGTGAACTTCGGAAAATCTGGTATCCGGGAGCTTGAACCTGGCGACTGGCGCCACGGTATGGCGATTAATCTTTGCCTTTTGGCACTGCTGACAAGTACGTGTCCATGTGCGAACATCGACATTGATTTTGGGCCAGACGAAACGTGATGTGACTAGGCGTTGTGTGGCCCGAATGCCAGGATGTGCGAGTGAGTGCAGAGCCGTGAAGATTTGACGACGGAACTGCTGAGGAACAAACGGCCGTGGTGTGCCTGTAGAGATGTCGCACGTTAAAGTGGCACTGCACCATGGAAGATGAAGATCTTCGAACCTGAGCGCGGTGTGTCCAGAGCGTAGATTTTGAAGTTCCTGGTCTGACTGTTGGGACCGCGCCATCTGATGGAAATCCACGGTACTCAAGAAGGTTCCTTCCAACGACTGTATATCTGCGCGGGAGAGAGCGTCGGCTGCGTTGTTGCGAGAACCTTTGACGTATCTGATATCGGTTGTGAATTCTATAATGAACGCCATTTGCCTGATTTCTCGAGGAGAGTATGTATGTCCACTGGATGTTAAGGCATAAGTCAAGGGCTTGTGATCGGTGACTATGTGAAAGGAACGTCCTTCGAGGAAGTATCGAAAATGTTTCAGTGCGAGATGTATTGCCAAGAGTTCTCTTCCAAAAGTACTATACTTCTTTTCTGATGGGCGTAGTTTCTGGGAAAAGAAGGAGAGAGGTTGCCATTGCTGCTCAATGTTCTGTTGTAAAACAGCCCCGACACCTTCTTCGGACGCATCGGTCATGACACGCGTTGGGGCGTTAGGCACCGGGTGAACCAACATCGTGGCACTCGCGAGGTCGTCCTTAATCTTCTCAAATGCGAGGACTCTGCGATCCGTCCAGATGATGTCTTGGTCTTTGCTGTTCTTAAGAGAGAGGGCCTCTGTAAGAGGCTGGATAGTAGTAGCACAGTTAGGAAGGAAACGCCGGAAAAAATTTATGAATCCCAGGAATTCTCGCAATTTCTTGAGGTTCTGGGGCTTCGGAAAACGAATAATCGCGTCTACTTTATCCGGTAGTGGTCTAATGCCGCTGGTGTCAAGGCGATGTCCAAGGAAAATCAATTCCTGAACGCCGAACTGGCATTTGTTTAGGTTGATGATGACGCCGTTCTCCTCCAGACGTGTCATAAGAAGGCGGAGGTGCTCCAGGTGTTCTTCTTGATTTCTGCTTGCAACGAGTAGATCGTCCAGGTAGGCAAAACAAAAATCGAGTCCTCTTGTCACCTGGTCAATAAATCGCTGGAACGTTTGTGCAGCGTTTCGAAGTCCAAATGGCATACGGATAAATTCGTACAGTCCAAATGGAGTGGTAATAGCCGTTTTGGGAATGTCACTTGGTTCGATGGGAATTTGGTGGTAAGCCTTGATTAAATCTATTTTAGAGAACACTTTCATCCCGTGGAGTTTGCTTGAGAAGTCTTGAATGTGAGGCACGGGGTATTGATCAGCTTGTGTTACGTTGTTTAAAGCGCGATAATCGCCGCAGGGACGCCAATCACCTGGAGTCACCTTAGGCACCATGTGAAGTGGAGAAGACCACGAACTCGAAGATGGTCGGATGATGCCAAGTTCCAGCATGTGGTCAAATTCTTGACGGGCGATCTGAAGGCGTTCCGGCGCTAATCTTCGAGCTCGAGCGTAAACCGGTGGCCCGGAGGTTACAATATGGTGTGTAACATTATGCTTTAAAGGCCGCATAATGTTGCTTGGTCTAGCCAGGTCTGGAAATTCTCTCAATAAGTTGTCATAGATAGAAGTGGTGCTGTGAAGAACAGGTGAGGGTGACAGAGATGCCTTTGTAATGGCCCCTGTAACGGTTTGTCGGGTTGTGGTGTCAAAAAGACGTGAATGACGTACATCGACGCAGAGGCCAAAATATGACAAAAAATCTGCTCCCAAGATGGGATGGTGGACATCAGCAATAAGAAAAATCCAGCGAAAAATTCGCGGAAACCCAAGATTGAGAGTGAGCGACTTCTGTCCGTATGTAGCTATGCCGGATCCATTTATTGCCTGTAAGTTCGAAGCGACATTTTTAGATTTTCGTTCTCTGGGAGACGGTGGTACTACGCTTACTTGGGCTCCGGTGTCAATTAGAAATCTCACTTTTGTGTTCTGTTCCACGATAAAGAAAAGGTGACCTGGCGAGGGAGGAAGCACTTGACTTGTCACCTTCAGTAAGTGCTTCTGGGGTTTTCCTTCAGCCAGCTGCAAGGTGGAGAGCAGTTGTGCGCATGGGGTCCGTAGGTACGGTGGTACCAGCAAACCGGTGGTGTGTCTGCTCGGCCTTTTGAAAAAGAGCGTCTCATGTGATGTGCTTCAGGCCGGTTAGGACGATTTTGTCGAAGAGCAGCCACCTCAGTTATCAAATGGGCTACGTCATCGTGCAGCCTTTGAAAATCAAAGGGAGATGCCTCTGTCGCAGGTAGCGGGTGGCTACTTGTGGGGTAAGTGGTCGCCTGAATCATGGGTGGGGCCGTATCAAGAATCTTGTCGGCGAGTTCGGCGAGGTCGTCGAGAGGAATATTGCTGGACGTTGCCAGGATCCTGCGGACATCCGAAGGCAGACGCTGCAAAAAGAGTTCTCGTAGAAGGGAAGAATCCCGCAAGGAGGCTTGACTGCCCAAAAGTTGTGTCATGCGTCGTAGGAGCTGCGACGGCTTGCGGTCTCCAAGTTCCTCAGCCGTGAGTAATTGTTGCAGGCGTCGCTGTTCTGACGCGGTGGTTCTCCGGATCAACTCTCGCTTGAGGTGTTCATAGGGCTCTTGGTCTGGTGGAGAAATGACGATGTCTCTCACTTCCATTGCCTCTGCAGACGACAGGGACGTGACGACCTCACGAAATTTTGTCATTTGTGCGGTGATGTTTCTACGGGCAAACTCCTGCTCTACTTGCGCGAACCACAATTCCGGGTCCGCAGGCCAGAATGTGGGTAGTCGGCGGCTGATAGTGCCCAGTTGGTGGACCAATTGTTCGGTGGTCGGCTGTTCACCTCCGGCGTTAGCGTCAGCCATGTCAGGCTACTGTAAGAAGAACTGTGAGAAAAAAACGACGGTGACTTGCCGTTGCGTAGTCTTGTCAGGTTTGGATTTCAGTTTGCTGAGGTCGCGATCACGTCCGGGTCACCATATGAAGGGTGTTGATCTGCCCTCCATATATTTACTGGTATGTACAATCGATCCCGGTCGGCAGTTCGTGATGATGTCCTCGGTCTCGAGCTCCGTATCTCCAGCCCCCGGTTCTTCTTCTTCTTCTCCTTCTTGCTGGCCCTACAACGTCATCAATGATGATGACGATGACGATACGGATGCCGATGACGTCATCAGTGACGTCACTGATGACGTCATCAGGGATGATGACGATGACGATACCGGATGCCGATGACTCATCAGTGACGCCACTGATGGCGTCATCGGCATCCACATCGTCATCGTCATCATCCATCACGACCTCGGGGGTCACGTGAGCAGGGAGTCACGTGACCTGGGGGGCCACGTCACTGATGACGTCATCGGCATCCGCATCGTCATCATCATCACGCGACCTCAGGGGTCACGTGACCAGGGGTCACGTGACCTGGGGACCACGTGACCTGGGGGACCACGTGACCAGGGGACCACGTGACCTGGGGGGTCACGAGACCTCCGGGGGTCACGCGACCTCGGGGGCTGCGTGACCTGGGGGAGGTGGGGAGGTCACGTGACCTCGGGGGTCACGTGACCTGGGAGTCCCCGTGACCTCGGGCGGTTACGCCGACGCCGACGGCGATGGCGACGGCGATGGCGACGGCGACGCCGACTCCGGCCGGAAACGGGCGCCCTGGCGCAGCTGCGCACAAAAACGAATGTGGTCGACGAAGTTACGCGAGAACTAAATGGTATGGGACTCCCTTTCCGGAGAGTGCGATCGGGGACAGCGGGGCCGGGGTTGAAGGGCCGGATGCCGCAAAGCGTGCGTGTACAGGTTAAGTTTTGAAATTGCCAGCCGCACGCTGTCACCCGCGAAGCGCGCTGAGAACGCAGGTGGGGAGGGGGGGGTGTTAACGACGCTCCATGTGGTACACGCGCCCGTTCGAAAAGAGTGCAGATCCGAGGCGGCATAGATTTCTCACGCGACGTTGCCTGCTGGTCGTTTCCGGCCGAAGCGCAGTACGTAGTGTGTATAGCTTTACTCCTTATGAAAGGCCTTCAATACCGAGGAGCCTTTTTGGTGTTAGCGCGTACTCTTTTTATTGCTGCGTTTTCTTTACGTAATGAAAACCTGAATAAGTTCCATATTATAAAGAAAGATAAATCAAGTCTTGATTCATCTCGGTTTTGCCTTCCAATTAAATCGTTTTTTTTTCTTCAATTGGACGCATTGGAGTAGTTAAGAAGTCGCCTTCAAAATAACGCTGAGGTTTGAGAGGGAATGCGACGCCATATCCAGACATCTCGGGTCCCCGGGCCTTCCCGAAGTCCCCATTGTTGACTCGCCCGCTTGTTGAGGCTTACGACCATAGGATACAAATAATGTCCCTACATAGACCAACTCCTGTTTACAAACAACCGGAGAACCTATAGCGGACTCCACTGGCGCCGCGCAAGCGCGATGGAGCGTGAATCTCGCCGTCGCCCATAAACAAACCATTAAAAATGCGACGTTGTCGGCGTCAGTGTGAGTCCCAGTGCTGTTGCCGGTTTGAATTGTTGATTCTACGTGAGCGGCCTCAACAAAACTCCCCAGGATCATTACACCGCAAAGCTTCGCTTGATTAATGTGACATGCGGCGATTCAATCCGCATGGACACTCGCAGAATGGACGTTAAACCCTGATTCGCGTGATGAGATTCCGTCGCAATTTTCAGTCACGACGTCTCTCGGGCGGCAAAAGCGTGATCCCCACCTGAGATGGTCGACTTCGATACTAAAAATCACAAGGAGAATAGGGCCACGTGAATCAGGCGCAACAGTCGCTGATGGCAACTGGTAAAAATGATAAACATATGCTTATATATACTGTTTACACCGAGCCTGCTTACCCCAACCCACCTTCAAACTCAAAGTCTCTTCAGGCCTGCACTTATTTCTTATCGCACTTACCGGGCAAACGTTTGGTCTACGGGCCAGTGCCGTCTGAAAGAGCAGACGACAAGCATAAACGTTTGAAAGAGCAGATGACAGTTCGAGCGTTCAGGTGGCCGTTTGAACCTGAAGACGCACCAAGCGTAGTCCGCAGGTGATACGTACTACTTCACGATTTTCCTGCGTTTATATTGGAGCAAAACGAATAAATCTGATGACCACAAGTATCCGTAAATTCAACTCAAAGTGCTTTCCGCCCTAACATAAAGATCCAACAGCGTTTGCTTTTTTTTTTTTTTACGGCACATATTTACGTTTTTAGAAAGAACCGAGTACATAGAAACTAACTTTCGAACCTTTCTCGACACTTTTGATACAACCCCAGATGCGCCGTTCAGACGAGCAGACGGGTTTTAGTCTGGTTTCTTTCAAAACAACGCAGAAATGCACGTCCCGCATGGTGACTTCCGCCCACAGCCTCAGACCGGAAGTGCGCTCGACGCGCCACCGCCGCGCCATGACGAAACAGAGTTGAGATAGTGCAAACCTCCTCTCCTACGAAGTTTCCTCCTTTCTATCGATGGGAATCCTCCTCGCCTTTTTCTCCCTGCAGTAGTCCCGCTGCCATTGGGGAGCGTGACCCGGAGCTCGCTTCAAAGGGGCGATGCAACAATTTTTGTACTTTGCGCAAATACCGCTTAAAACGGGTCCCTGACGTTAATGACCTATGAAACACGCGTTCGTTTTTCACCCCACGCAATAGAAGTCCCAGAAAAAACTTAAGAAAAACGAGCAGCGTTCACCCCCTCAACTCGCAGCCAGAACAAGCGGCCACGTGATCTGGAGCGGATTATATGCCGCCAATGTTGCTCATAGCCACGCGCTGGGGTTGGCAAAGCACAGGACACGCGCTGAGTTCCAGGCATTGTTATGGCTCGGCTATTGTCGTCGTTGCAGCGATTGGACACGGGCCACTACCCGAATGCTTCTCGAGCTAGTAATTATCACGAGCCCAAATCGAGTGCCCACGCAATGCTCGGGTCCAATCTATGAACCGCATCCAAATATCGTCATATGGGTGTACTGCGATCCCCACGTTACGTCATCAAATTTTGCAAAGGAGAGATTGAATGAAAATGATCGATTTTGTCCTTGAAATTACACCGCAACAAAGGAGTTTCTTGGCCAGTGGCGTTGCGTGTGAGTATCCTTGAGTCCCAGGTGTGCCAGTAAGCTCGTGTAAAGAGAAAACATTCCAATTGAGTATCGTTGCACCGCTCCTTTAAAGGCCGACATACTATCACGATCATTATAAGTGCGAACACCGCTCCGCGTGGCCCGCGGTACAAACAGTGGCCTCTGGTGATTGCTCTTTGAAGCATCAGTGCACCTTGAGGTCGAGACACACCGTCTGTAGCGATCGCCACACCACTCTGCTCTTCCGGGTCGTCTGCTAGCAAAAAGGATTACAAAAAAAACGGCGAGGACGTTTCGTGTGTGTCTTTGTCCTCGTCGTTTCTATCGCGCTGTTTTTTATGATGAAGGGTATCACACCACGCTCGCACCGCGCTAACTTCTTGCCTGTGCGCATTGGAGGTCCTTTGCTCTCGCAACACTCGCGCGAAGTACAATAATAGGCAGTCTTAGTTGATTGTTTTGATACCTCCGATAACAATATGATACATGCTTAAAGGCGTCGGCGAAGTATCGGGTATTGTTATGGGAGTCATGTGAATAATCCTACTAAAACTTCCTAATAAAAAAGATGACGCTAAAAATACTTATACAGGTAATTTCTCCTGGCGTACATTGCAATCGAAAATGCGCTTCTGTCATTGGTGAACAGTTTCGCAGTTTCGCCGACCGTTTTTGCTAGCAGACGACCCGGAAGTGCAGAGTGGTGCGGCGATCGCTAGAGACTGTATGTCTCGACCGCAAGGTGCACTGATGCTTCAAAGAGCAATCGCCAGGGGCACTGATAGTACCGCGGGCCACGCGGAGCGGTGTTCGCACTCATATTGATCGTGATAGTACAACCTCGGTTTTCTGCAGTGAAGATAATCCTCTTATCGCTTCCTCTCCCTAAACTGCGCGGGAAGCGAACTTGGAGCAAGATGAGGTTGGAAGAATGCTGGCAAAATAAAAATTCGGGCAGAAAGTGAAAGCGCAAAATGTACGTCGGCCTTCAAGCGAGAGACACATGCTCGTCAAACTCACCGATCCGACGTGCGAACTGTCAGAACGAAGGTCGAAGGCGAGAGTTTTCGTCGCGCCGGAGCGCCGGAGCCGACCTCCGTCCGGCTCCGGAACGCGACCAACTTGCCAGATATTTGTCGCACCGCCGTCCGGCTGCCAGAGGACCGCAGCCGCTGGCAGCACGGATGCGCGAACGTCTTCGCTATCACACGAAGAAAGGCCCTGACAGGAGAGAAGGACCGGGGAAGCGGACGTACGCGGTGCGTCACGCGAGTCGTCGTCGCAAATGTGAAGGCAACGAAAGCCATGGAGTTTTCCCTCGCATACAAAACGAGCTGCTGATTTCTCGCGTCCGTGGCGAGCCGGACTTCGGGACCGATCCAGACCGTCGAGACCTGAACATGCTCTGTTTTACCTTGCGTTGGTCAGCGAGCAGACGCTTGAGGCCTATTCCAATGCCGTGTAGGGTCACGCGAACATCGGGAGAGACGCAGCAATGCGCGGGATGCGCACTCGCCTCGCTGGGATGGCTCCTAAGTGCGCTGTGCTCCATCGCGATTAAGTGACTTAGAGCAAAAAAGAAGTAACCTCGCGTAAAATCTTCAGACATGCACACTTCGATGGAATATTACCGCGGGTGCAGCTGACCAAGTAGCAGCGCGTCCGTGGCATAGCGGTTATCGCGCTTGCCTTCCACGCAGAAGGCCAAGGTTCGATTCCTGGCCGCGCCTACACCTTTTTGCTGACTCTGTAATGTGAAGTTCTTGTTCCAACTACTTCCTCCCCAGCTTTTCTCCTCAGTTCATAGGCAAAGTGAGAAATCATGTCGTCGTGTTTCACTGGAACCCCAAACGTCTCTACGATCTGAGAGTCCCGCAAGGACAAATCCCTTGATAAATTTCCTAGCTTCACATTTTCGCAATCTTCAGCAGCCGCATCAAGCGGGAGGCCACGGAGACAAGTAGTTGCCGACCTTTTCTGCGTTGTCACTCAGTCATCCGAAAAACAGAGGCAAACCCGCATAAAGAGACGGGAGCAAGCGGTCAAGGCGATGAGCGACGTTTTCTAGAAATTCTAAAACCAAGCGGTGTAACGAGCGACAGTGGAAATCTCCATCACGTTCGTCTCGTCGCTTCGCTTAAGATTACTTGCCATGCGGTTCAGCCTTAATTGTGTGAACGCAGAGGCGCATTCCACGCAGTGTAGGTGCTGTGCTCCCACTCCTTGCAAGATTCACCTCTCATTTCAAAGGCTACACTGCCATTTGCTTCCAAGTGCTGCACGGAGCGCTGGCCGCGCTGGCGCTTGCTAACGCCACTTACTAAAACAAACACAACATCATCCAGGGGTTTGGGGCAGGGTTAGCCGATCTGTTGTGGTATTTACGCCACACAATTCGTTTTCAGGTAGGGCGGGTTTTTCAGTAAAGACGGGATTAACTCCGGGTTCCATAAAATCGATTCGGGTTTTAAAAATAGCGAGCTGTTGCCGCGCTCTGAGGTAGCCCTGTTGGCGGTGCTCCCCTGTTCTTACTGTTACCGCAGCAACGCCTGCCACAAAAAAAACAGGTTTGATGCCACTGGCCGCTGATGTTCACCCTTTTGTTGTTTCTGCAATGTCGCATTCGGGGTAAATTTGAGAACCCTGTTTTCCTTATTTCCAGGTTAAGAATGTTCTGCGCCGATTGTTCCAGAAGCACACGCGTCCCCATAAGAGGCTCAGCGTGGCAAGCCTGAGTCAGTCTCGCCCCAGGTTTGATTGAGCTGTTTGCCAGCATCGACTCTTGCGACGCTAAACTGCTTTGTGTTGGGCACAAGTTTGCCCCTTCAAACGTTTAGTTCCCCAGTTGTTAGCCGCCTCATTTATCATTCATGAAAATATCGGGGATTGGCTGAAAATGAAGGCATAATTCAGTTGATATTCTTGGACAGTGTCCATCCCATGATTACCTTTAGTAGAGAAGTGCAGTTTTCATATCACTCCACAATCAACAATTCTGTATACTGGCTCCCCCTAGTAGGAGCTAATAACGGCATGGTCTTTCATTTTGACAACTCAATGGTATGCACCCAGGTAGCACACTTTCTTGGGCCAGCTTGGGCCAATATTATGATTGTCGTAGGCTGGTCCAGCATCGCTAAAGAATGCGATCAGTCCATATTACAACGTTTAATATTTGCATATTTGGGGTTTCCATGCTGGCGGGGAAGAGCTGTAACTGGAGCTCATATTTCCCGGCAGGGCCAGCCGATAGACAGACCACTGCCAGGAAGTGCGTTTTCGCCCGGCTGAAGCTCGCATTTTCCCCGGCCCGGGCAACGTATAGACAGACCACTGCCAGGAAGTGCGTTTTCGCCCAACGACTCATTTTCCCACAGCCAGGGCCAGCCGATATAGACAGACCACTGCCGGGAAGTGCGTTTCCTTGGCTGGAACTCGCATTTTCCCGGCCAGGCCGGCGATATAGACGGGCCCACTGCGGTACGTTTCATGGCTGGAGCTCGCATTTCCCGGCCGGGGCCGGCCGATACTCAGGCAAGACCACTGCCAGGAAGCGCGTTTCCTTGGCTGGAGCTCGCATTTTCCCGGCAGGGCCGGCTGAGATAGCAGACCACTGCCAGGATGTGTGCTTCCTGGAGTTCACTGGGAATCCCCTGGCCCAACAATAAGGAAACAGCCAGCGTTCGGCCATGTTGCCAGACCGCATATTTGTTCTTCGAAAAGTAGAAAAACACATACTGCAACGTATATGCAGACTGGCTCGCTGATGAAGAGCCACCCTAGTCCTGAAGTTCTTTTTGCCCATATAGCCCAGAGCAATGTCGAGCGAACATTCCTGGCTGTTTGAATGCCGGAAGGAACGTTAAAACACCGCTCAGAACCGTTCTAGAAACGTTCTTATGCGAACATTCCTAAGGTAAGCTTCTCAACATTCTAGGAAGATTCATTGGCGAACATTCGTATGCATATGTTCTCGGAACATTCGCCTTCGAACATTCATGTGAGCAACATTCGCAGAACGTCAACTTGCAACATTCCTAGAATTTCGCAGGTAAACCAACTTTGGAGCTCTCACGCAATCTGTGGTTCCGGAAGCATCCACGTGGCCTGGGGCTGTATTTGCCCATTATATCCAGGATTGGCTGGCCAAGAGCAACCACTGGCTAGACGCTATTTACAGGATGGAACTTAGGTGGCTAGACGAAGTACGCTTACTGCCAATCTTGGCATGCCAGGTTGGCTCTAAGCTGAAGCCTTGGTGCAAAACAAGCATGGCCGGAAAGTTTCCTTGGCTGCCCAACCTGGCGCGAGC